>KZ309209.1:3867-29719 GCA_000376725.2 Ladona fulva | reverse complement strand
CCTACCCAACTCTGATAACTACCGCTAGCGAAGAGTTTAAGGCACAATGAATCTAAAATTACGGAATAACTGCATCCGTTCTATGAAAGAATTTTTATTAATGAATATTATAAATTGTAATAACACCGTATTATTGTATAACTAATGAAATTATTACTTGAATACCCATAATTGGATCGGAATTCCGATGGTAGGTGTAGGCTGTCTAACGCGAGGTGTTACGTATGCTCGTGAAATCGATAAACATCACAAGGACACGACCGATGACTGATAAGGCGAATTTTGATTTGTAAGCGTCACATTTACTGACGCTCTTTGGATTACGCTAATGATTCTTCAATGTTGAAATATTGATATGAGGAATTTAGTATTATTTCACATATTCTTCAAAAGTTCCTTCAAACTTAATTCGGAAGAATGTTTCAACTCAATGAGAATAACTGAACATAATTTTTATCGCATAAACGTATTACTTATATATTCTCAATGCATTAAGTAACAGGACATTTATTTGTAAATCTTTACGTTGCTATACGTTTGGCTGCGACAGACGCTTAAAGAAATGAAATAGAAAATAACGTCATTCCCTCACCTCTTCTTTCTAATGCTTGTTTATTCACCCTAGGCAACAATAACGGTTGCCGTAGTAAGTGCAGAAAAAGCAGAACATTTACGTTAAATTTAGAAATAAAACCAAAATTATTAAAACAATGGACTTTAAAACGTGTAAATATGGCAAGAAAAAGATTGAATGCATATTTAAACTTCGGATGAACAAAGTTTGATGGAAATCCGTCCAAATTTAGGTATTTTAATTAATGAAGAAAGAATGCCTTGCACTTAATTAGGAGGACCATACGTACACAATATTAGATATATCAGAAATGTCGCTTTGGCTCTGGGCAGTATTTGAAACGTTAATAACTTGAGCAGGCTGTAAATAAATGTAAGTAAGGTTGAGTACTTTAAATTGAAACTACCTCTAAATGCTTTCACTGAATAAAAATACTTAATTTACCAGACATTGAAATTTCTGTAAATTAATATTGTTTAAAATAGAAAATGGTATGCATTATCTATGATATTGTTGTTAGAAAGTTCCAAACTTACTTTATAGAATAAGGAAAATATATCATTCACGTTTTAACATAAATTCTGACATTTTCAATTAAGAACAACCTAAATTTGCAAATTGAAAATAAAATTAGTCTAAAATAGGAACATTTTATTTATCATGGGAGACTGTCCATTAAAGTCCCTTTGTATTTGTAAATATGTTGGACATCATCCTCACAAGTTTTCAATTGGAATTCTTTTACAGTAAATGGTATAGTGAGATTAACATCTCCATCTCTTTTTGGATTTGTTACCTTTAGTTTGAACATTGTTCAGTCCCTTTGAATAAATCTTGTGTATGTGCCATACAGAACTTTAAATCCTGTTTTACAGCCTGTGTATCAACATAGGTATCATTTTATGGAAAATGACTTACAAGTTTCAGCCTGTGGAAGACCTTCCTGAATCAAACTTGTCAGGAGTAGGACGTGATTTTCTTTATCACTGCTTTCTTCAGCCTCCTGAGCAATCTCTATTACTTCATCATTACTTGTCAGGTCATTTTCAAATACTAAATTAGCAAAACTTTCCACACCAACTACCATTACATCAAATTTGTTGTCAGTGTTGTTGTACTCTGAGAAACAGCAGTTTTTCTTTACTTGAGGTTACTGGTTTTAAGATCTCAAATTGCAATTACTTGATGCTCTCTACATTTGATTCCAATAGTGTACTATACTGCCCAAAACATATTCTTGGGTGATCTTTCAGATACAATTGTATCAGAGGCCAAAGAAAGCATTTTTGTGTATCACATTAAATTATTAAGTCCCGGCTTTTCAAATTTTATATATTTATTTTCTGGTTCATTAAAATACAGTTTTATGGTATATTTTTTATTATATGTTATTTATGCTTTGAATGAGATGTGAAATTTTAGGTAAAAAAAAGATGATTTTTCTAGTGCATCAGCATTACTTTTTTTCCAAATCTTGGTTTATTTTCATGTTCTTAATATTTCACTTGAATATTCTTTAGTTTTTTGATTGAATTGCCAAAAGCTTGATTAAAAAAGCACTAAGGACAAGGGTAAAGGGATTTTGATTTAAAATTTGATAAGTTCTAATTTGAAATTTTTTTATTGAATGCTGTAATAAAGAGTACATTTAATAATTTTTGATAAAACTTCCAAAAAAAGAGTTGATTAAGTCTTCTTTTCTTCTCTTATTACTGCCTGCAGTCTCTGAGTTAGTATTCTAGTGTTAAGACAGTACTCATTATAAAGAACGGTAACCTGTGACTTGTGAAAGTTGATCTCCCTTGTAAATCACAATGAAATATCATCTCTCAAAGAGACATAAAGGGTTATGTATGTATAGAGAAATTCGAACTATTCAACCAGTGGCTTATCCAAATTATTGGGTGTTAAACCACCAAATGGGAGCCAAAATGGGTTTAAAAAAATTGAGGTTATGTATTTCAATTGTTTAAATATTTAGTTAGACATGACACAGGTGACTCATTGGTGATTATAATCTAATCCAAACAAAGAGTACTGGAAAAGCTGTTTTTCTTTTTTAACAGATATAAAGGTTAAGCCAATGAGCAACATTGCTCAAAGTAATAGATATTACTGTAGCTTCAATAAAAAACTAAAAGACAAACGTATTTCATGTTACTGCAAGATTGAGGGATGGTGTTAATATTTAACAGAAATGGAATCAAAGCAAAGGATGACTCCTGTGAGTGATTCGAGATCAGAGTTAAAACAATGAGAGAAACTTTCCTCTAACATTTGTATAATATTCCTGACTTTAAGGTGATAAACATTCTCCCTAGCATTTGCTGTAAGTTGAGAGGAAACCTACTAGTAAACCTCTGAAAAGCAGTTCTCTTATTAAATACATAAAACTATATACAGCCATTAGATATCTGACAACACAAAACTTACATTACAGTCAGATTTCACATTCACTGCTTCTTACAGGTTGTTTTATAATAGAGAAAAATCACGATAGATATTTTAATATTGTTCCTACTTCTCCGCTACCACTCATATAAATTGTAATAACACCGTATTATTGTATAACTAATGAAATTATTACTTGAATACCCATAATTGGATCGGAATTCCAATGGTAGGTGTAGGCTGTCTAACGCGAGGTGTTACGTATGCTCGTAAAATCGATATGGCGATTAAACATTAAACTCCACTACACTTTAACCTAACAAATGTTTAATTGAGTGACAACACCATTGCAATATTGTCCAAAGGATTAAACTATGCTACGGCCCCAAGAGTTATTCCAAAGGATAGCATCATCACAGAAGTACGGAGACTACCAAAAGAGGAGGCTGAAGAAGTAAGAGGAGCTCGCATCCTCCACAAGGCGAAACCACCCAAGCCAAACACCACATTAGTGGAACGGCAAGCATTGGAGGAATTACGCCACACTGTTGAACTCCTCATCCTACCTGCTGACAAGAGCAACTGTACTGTACTGATACTGTACTGATCTCGAAAGCAGACTATGAGAAGAAAATCTCGCTGCTATTGGAGGATCCTACATACAAAAAATTAAAAACAGATCCCACAGCCAAGACAGAAACACCAAAGTAATAATCAAAAGATCCTCAATTCCACCTGAAAAACAAAGAGAAATGTTCATTTCAGCACCAAAACCCCCCCGATTATACAGCTTACCAAAAATTCATAAAGAAGGAGTCCCTCTAAGACCTATAGTAAGCCTATAGTCGATACCCCTATGTATCGACTGGCCAAATATCTTGCCCAGCAACTGAATATGTACATAGGCAATACTCCTTTTTTGTGAAAAACTCATCCCATTTCATCGATATTCTAAAGGACTTTAAAGTTGAGAAAATTGATTTACTTGTCAGTTTTGATGTTGTCTCCGTTTACGAACGTTCCAATTCAAGAATCAGTAGACATCATCAGGAAACTCATCCCATCTGGACTTCCACAAGATTTTCCGGAACTGGTTAGTTTCTATGGAAGGGAGACTTTTATGAACAGACAGAAGGATCCCATCACCCCTCTCCCCTGTCATGGCAAACCTGTACATGGAGGTGTTTGAGAAAAAGGCTAAGGAATTGCATGACAAATAGCTTAATTTATGGCTTCACTACATTGACGACGTGTTTGTCATCTGGCCGCATGGCAAACAGGAACTAGAAAGGTTTCTCCAGCACCTGAATTCCCAACATCTGTCCATGAAATTCACTATGGAAATAGAAAGAGATAAGAAACTTCCCTTCTTGGATGTCTTGGTGAAGGAGGAGGACAACAGGAAATTCGGTTATTCTGTTTACCGGAAGAGAACCCACACAGACCGATACCTCAATGCTGCAATACATCATCACCTGATGCAAAAGATTTCTCTGATCAAGACATTAGTACATTGAGCTTACAACCTATCTGATGCTGACTCTATTGATGCAGAAAAGGAGCATCTAATGGAAGCCCTAAAAGGTAATGGATACAGCGATACCATGATACAGAGAGAATTCATGAAGTAAGGAAGACGCCAATGTGATTTGGCCCAAAAAAGGGCCGAAAATTCAGATGACCAAACGTCAGTCCAAGAAAGTAATGATGAGAAAAAACCAAAAGGATACACCACCATCCCCTTCATCGTAGGAATAACTGGAAAGATAGCCAAAATTCTCAAAAAACATAAGACTGTTACCCGCTTCAACTACATGACAAAACTAAATGAGAGTCTACCAAGTGCCAAAGACAGACTACCACAGGACCTACAAGAAGGCATATACCGTGTCCCTTGCTCTTGTGGAAAGTCTTATGTTGGGGAGACCTGCAGACCATTAAGAACCCACATACAAGAACACAAACAGATGACGAAAAATAAACAATTAAACCTATCGGCCATCGTAGAACATGCGTGGAGCAAACCTGGGCATGATTTGAAGAGGCAAAAATAATCTCCAAGGAAAAATGATATTATCCACAGGTTATAAGGGAATTAATTGTGATATACAAAATAACTAACTAATAAATAGAGAGGATGGATAGTTCCTACAGAACTTATGGAAAGGGGTTCTCAGAACAGTCACAGAGAAAACCAACCAATCACGCAGCGAAGAAAGGATTGACCAATCACGAAGCGAAGTAAGGATGGACCAATCACGAAGCGAAGAAAGGATGGACCAAACACGGACAAGCAGCGACAGAGACAGGAGTATATAAGGAGGGAATTCTGAAACCCTCATGCTCCTGGACTCCTGTGACAACCTCGTGAGGTGCTTGATCACCTAGGAGATCTTAACACCTTTCATCGCTGATTGTTACCAGTGTCTACAAGGCTGTAATACTAACACAGCTCGACCGCGCAGCGGAACACCGCCTGTGCGCTGGCCCTTAAAGATGGCCTTTTGCTCTCTTCAAATAGTGATCCGAAGTTTACCTTTTTAAGTGATTTGGTGCTTTCTAAAGGGACTCTGTTCCATTTTGGGATCTTCAGCTACCAGAGGCCCCAGTTATTCATCATGGCTGAAATGGACGCCGGCGATTCAGCTGGCGAATAGTTGGATGACGGAGGACATCCACTGCAGCCTCTCAACTCCTGGATCAAACCATCCCCAGGATACCTCCTCACCAGAGATCTGCTGAAGGAGTTTGGCCTGGACCATGTCATCAGTATGGTGAGTCAAACTGATGATTTCTCTACCTCTTGTTCCTCACCCTCCAAATGCCTTCCTGATTGTGACTCCTTCCAGCCTGTTCGTTCGTAAACTCTCTTCCTCTCCACCAACTCTCTCTCACAACAAATCCTATTCCTACCTTCAATTCTTTTGCAGTTTTGAGTGAACTCCCTTCCACATCCTCTTCCTCAGCTACTATCCCAACACCCACCCTTCCCTCCAAACCCTCCAAGATGATAATCCCATCCATTAAAGTTAAACTATTTACTGATTGGCAAAAACTTGTTCCTAAGTTAAAATCTATTTGCTCTTGTAATACACTGAAAACACACAAAGCACCTGGATACGACAATGTCACTAATCATATGTTAAAACTTGTTTCTCGTATCCCACACCTCATTTACTAATTAGCTGACATATTCAACAATTGCCTTCTAACTTCATACTTCCCAACACAATGGAAACTAGAAATTGTAATCCTATTTCCCAAACTTAACAAAAATCCCTCTCTACCCCAAAATTACACACCTATCACACTACTACACACAAAACTCTTTGAACTCACAATCCTTAAACTCATTAAAACACACCTCCAACATACTTCCACAAGAACAAATGGGATTCAGAGATCAACACTCCACAAATCACCAACTTCTACACCTAGCAGATACAATTACTAA
Source organism: Ladona fulva (assembly GCA_000376725.2). Classification (NCBI taxonomy): domain Eukaryota; kingdom Metazoa; phylum Arthropoda; class Insecta; order Odonata; family Libellulidae; genus Ladona; species Ladona fulva. The sequence continues at coordinate 23,300 of KZ309209.1, read as the reverse complement.
TGGCATCAACAACGGCAAAAAAAAACACACATGCAATATTTTTAGATGTGGAAAAAGCTTTCGACAAGGTTTGGCATGAAGGACTTATATATAAAATACAAGAAATTTCAACCCCACTCTACATCACCAAGATAGTCAATCATTATCTACACAACAGACAGGTACAAATAAAAATCAACAACACATTCTCACACAAAGCAACACTCACCACAGGGCTACCACAAGGATCAGTACTTAGTCCAGTACTCTTCAACTGTTACATGAACGACATACCAAAGACGCCTAAAGTACACAACCTCCTTTTTGCAGATGACACAGCATTCTTAGCACAATCCTGGTCCCCAGATACAGCAGTTAAATATCTTAATCAACATTTAAACAAGTACCACAAATGGTGCCAAGAATGGAAAATATTTGTTAATGCCAACAAAAGCTCTGTCATCTTCTTTAACACTAGAAGGACGGCACGGGTCATTTGACCCAAAATCCGAGTTTGACATAAAAAAACTATGAGTAAAACNACTAAGAAGTAATGTAGGATATGTTTCTTAGCAATTTGTTGAGAAACACCCTACATTACTGCTTATTTTCCTTTATAGGGACCATTAATGGCTTCTATTAAGGAAAATAATAGAACAATGCTTAATTGACAGTGAAAATCTGAGCATACAGAGCCCTTCTATTAATGGGCTACTTTCTATTTATTTAAGTGTATATTAAGTATAATATATGGGTTAAATACTAATGAGTTGTTGGAAATCATGCTTAAGTACATGGAGGACCACAGAGATTTTGCCCATGGCAGATTAGGTGGTCCTTCAGGAAGGGCGACTACCTTGAGGATGTGGGAAGAGCTGGCATTATGTTTGAATGCTTTAGGCTGTGGACCCTCAAAACCAGCACTTAAGTGGCAAAAAGTAATGTAAATGAATTTCTAAGCAAACACCTCATTTAGGATGAGGTACTTTCACTCTTTTCATTCATGATTCAGACATGGGTGGACTGGAAGAGCAAAACGAAAAAAAAATGCTTCAAAATATGACAGGAACAGGGAAGAATTGGAAGTGGGCCTCCAACCCAAGTAGGATTATGTTCATTGGAAGAGAGGTTTATTAGTTTTCTTGGCCCATCAGTTGATGGAGACCAAACACTGCCTGAGGCTGGCCTACAATCTCCTGATATTGTGAGACATTAATTTTTGTGAATGTTTTTGGGTTCACTGTATTTTCTCTGCTCAAGAAAATTTTTAACATGTGATAATTTTACCATGATTATGCTGAAAACATTTTCAAGGTTCTGGAGGAAATATTGGTTGAGGAGAGCAACCCTGTAGAGGTTGTAACACAGCATGAAGAGATTTTACTAGTTAGTACATCCTGTCAAATTATGTAGAGTATGCATGCTATTCGAAAATGGNTTTTAAGATTGTACATATTATAATTCCAATTAATATTAGAATAAATTGTAAATAAATTGCACCTAGGTTAGTTCTATTATAACATTGCCACAAAACCACTTCAAAATATCACAAGCATACGGGTCAAATGTACGCAAAAGGAGAGAACAACTGAAATACCATGGCAACAGTCTTAAAAATTAACCAATAGACCATTCCACTCAGAACTTCATATCCTGAAGAAGCGTGCAGAAGCGTCGGACCCGCTCCACTTCATGACCCGGCTGGAAACCCGAGAAGAATTCCTGCACATTATTTGCTGGGAAAGCACCAGATCCTTTATTATCCACAGAAAGGATATTTGCTAATTTCCCACGAATTGGAACGTTTTTCAAAGTTTGGAACATTTGAAAGCAGTTGAAATGTTTTTGAAAATTATCCTTAAAGAATATTGTGTGGATATTATGAAAGAATACTACGAAATCCCTCAAATGAATATTTCAGCATTGAAGAATTATTAGCTAAAACCAACNGAAATATTGGTTGAGGAGAGCAACCCCGTAGAGGTTGTAACACAGCATGAAGAGATTTTACTAGTTAGTACATCCTGTCAAATTATGTAGAGTATGCATGCTATTCGAAAGGGGGAAGGACCAAGTTATTTGATTGTGTTGTTGCACTGTATATACTTGCTAGTGGTGGGATGAAAGTAACAACATTTTGTATGGTTAATGGTAGATTTCTGAGTTATTTTAAAGACCCAGTCTTAGGCGCCCCTTTCCCACCCTTATCTGCTCTCATCCCTGGCTCGAGCTGATTAGAGTCCTGGGCTTATCAATAGAAAAAGAACTGCGAGAGAACTCCCCGCGTGCAGTACGTTTTGAAAAGTTATAAACAATTGCAATAGACAACAATTTGATATCTCCGTCGCATCCTTCGTTCAAAGACAAGTACAGGCGTCTTTTGATCGACGCTCCACGATGAAANCTTATTAAAATATAATGATGATTTGTATGATAATTTATTGTGGTTTTGACATTAATGTTCAAATTCTATAATCAAGAACTGTGTAAATCAGAAATGTCGCTTTGGCTCTGGGCAGTATTTGAAATGTTAATGACTAAGCGGGATGTAAATAAAAGAGCCACAACCAACCGTTGTTGAGAGATTTGAAACAACTAAACTTGCCTTTTCTTGAATTATCGCCAACTTTCGTTGTCCACCTACATGTCCATTAATTCTTCTTCAACATGCTTATGAAGAGCTACATTTTATCGCTTAGCATTGTGCCCAATACAGCTCGATGTTGCAATATTATTTCATTTTTCCTGATACCTGATTATCTTTGTGTGTATTCATTTTGGAATACCAAAGATATGAACAATCTGAGGTTTACTAAAAGCTCTGTAAGCTGCTTCATCTAATAATGTTTTCTGGTGACTTTTGCTTGTTTGCGCACGTACACTTCCCAAAACCTTTCATTTCCATGTCGTAAACTTACACAATAAACGGGGCCAAGATGAAGGGCGAGGCAGCGAGTAAACTTCCTAAAATGGGGATGTCGGAAGAATGACACATTGGACGAAATAAAGGACTTGCTTGAACCTAGGTGTTCCCATTAGGAAACAAAAGGGGAAAATGAAAGTGGAAGCAAATGAGAAAAACCCAAACCCCCTGCGGTGCAGGTATCACCTGCAGGCTACTCCATGGTGAAATGCACGTGGTTGCCATGCCATTTGCAATCCTAACAGCTGGGCTTCCGTAATCTGGAGTTTCAAAATAATGTGATTACTTGGGAAGGGTTATAATAACCAAATTAATTTCCCAATAATGAATCCTAACAATTTTCTGCTGAACATGATATTAACAAAATATATTCTTACTATATAAAATAAACTTGAACGTGTATCAGACCATATAAATAGTTAATGAGTAATATTTTCTGTATATATACAGTTCTGTCATGTAATAAAGAAGCAATTGAGTAAAGAGGAAGTGAGGTCATCAAAGATGTAAATTGCAGGCAAGGAAAGCACATTTATGAACAAATTCGAACAAATACATAATAAAATCCATGCAGGAACATNTTTTTTTCCTTGCAGATAAATAATCCCTTAACTTGTGACTTACAATGACAAGTAAGACTGAAAATCAAATAACTAGAGATCAACTTTGATTGTTAATATATCATTCATATATTTCTCTTCAACTCCTCAGAATTAGTAATTTTTATAATGTTAAAGTTGCCCCTACCTCTCTCTTTGTTTACTTTCAGATTTGAGTGAGGTTGAGTTTACCCATGAGTGTGAGAATTGTGGGATTGTTGACTGATATTTTTGCGATTCATTTATTTAATTTCGTTCTGATATTGTAACTTAACTCATTGCTGCTCATTAAATTGAAATAGATTAGACATTTAATCATCTTTAAGTGTAATTACATTGTAGAGTTCATGTTTCATTGTGTTTGATGTAATTCCTGTGTTTTTCCAGGTTTTTCTCTCCCCTCTTGTTGTGTGGTTGTTTTTCTGCATTTCTTCAATAGCCTTCAGCTCAGAAAATTTTTCCCACCAATAAATTCTCTTTCCTAAAGTTTATTAATCACATTTAAATTATTAATTATTAATATAAATATAGTGAAAACCCTTGGGTTCAATGTCTATAAATCAGTTCTGTCACATAATAAGGAAGTAATTGAGTAAAGAGGAGAAAATTGCATCAAAGATGTAAATTGCAGACAAGGAAAGAGCATTTATAAATTAATTTAATGATATTCAGCATAACTTCCTGGAGCAACTTTATTAGAAAAACTATGAAGTTCTCTCTTCTCAGCATTTATGAGTTTTAGTTATAGCCTCGATAAGAACTTTACACACATATAAAATTCGGTTAGGTGATTTAAACAACATATTTTCATTAACTTTTTTCCACTCACATTCCCAGGAATTAATCGCAAAACACACTATGCTCCCTTAGATAAACACTTAACTCTAGAGTTGATTGGTTTTTCTTTAAGGAAAGTTGCAACAATAAGCAGCGCATCAGGAGTAACATGGATCACCTGCATCCAAACTCATTTCTAAAAGAATGAATGTATTACTTTTAATGCTGATCGCAGATTCCTTCGGTGTTTGCTTTAGATTAATTTACCAATAAATGACTTTCAAATTTTATATTGATGACAATTAAGGCAATAAATAAGAGAAACGCCCGAAATAATCTACACATATTACCAATAACTGTATCATCACCGAATAATAAAATAATCATGAATAACAGTAAGGAAGTCGTTAACTTCCTGTTTCATTACTTTCAATACGTAAACCCACTTATGCTACATTGCAAAGGTTAAATTTTTGGCAAAAAGGTGTATTCGACTTGTTTGGCAATTCTAAATAGCGAATTCATTCAATCTGAACTGTCTATAACTCATACATTAGAGCTGCCATCGCGTATAACGTTTCCATCAATGTCTTTCTTAAAATTAGGTCCGTCTTTCTAAATGGGTGTCAGCTACGGAGCCGATGCTACCATTCCTTTAAACGGAATCTCACACACCCTTCCCAGCGTGAAATACGATTAGCAGAGGGAGAACTCTTAACAGTGTTGCAACATATTCTGCTGAAGGAGTTTTTATGAGTATCCCTAATCTTATGTCACCTTGCAATGTTATAGTTATTTTTGCCCATGCCTGTACATACAAGGGTAAGGTGAAAAGTTCTCAGCCTGACACAGAGATGGCATTCCAATCAGCGAAAACTTATGATCCCTGCCTTGGCGCATGTGTCATTAGTTCATAAGTCAAGTTTTAACTTGTTTTCTCAAGTAGTTTGTTTACATGTACTGTTGCAGTAGACATCTTTCGTGTTTTTCGTTAAAATGGATAAACTTGAATATCGTGTGGTCATAAAATTCTTCCTTTTGGATGGATTAACCCCTAAGGAAATTCATCTGAAGTTGACAAAAGTGTATGGGGACTCTGCTCCTTCAATGTCAACCATTAAAAAGTTGGCAGCTGAATTTAATCATAGTCGCACATCCCTCAAAGATGACCCACGTGAAGGATGGCAAAAAAACCGCAACCACACCAGAAACCATCGAAAAGGTACACGATATCGTGTTGGACAATAGCTGAGTGAAGGTGAGTGAGATAGCTGAGGTCGTGAGGATATCGGAAGAAAGGGTGCGAAACATCTTGCACAAAGAATTGGGGATGCGAAAGCTCTGCTCAAGGTGGGTACCGCATTTGCTGAATGCAGATTAAAAGCAAGCGATTTTTGCAGCAATGTTTGAACCAATTCAAGAGGGCACCAACCGATTTTGTGCGGCAATTTGTCACCATGGATGAGACATGGGTCCACCACTACATGCCAGAAATGAAACAGCAGTCGAAGCAGTGGGTGGAAGCCGTTGGTTCAGCGCCAAAGAAAGCGAAGTCAATCGCATCTGCCGGAAGATCATGGCCAGTGTGTTTTGGGATGCAAAAGGGATCCTGTTATTTGATTACCTTGCAAAAGGCAGAACCATTACAGGCGAATATTACTCCAACCTTCTTGACCAGCTGGATGCCAAAATTCGTGAGAAGAGGCCTGGCTTGAAGAAGAAAAAAATTATCTTTCACCAGGACAATGCACCTGCTCACAAAGGTGCATTGGCAATGGGAAAACTACGGGATTTGGGGTACATTTGCTCGACCATCCCCCCTATTCTCGTGATTTAGCATCCTCAGACTTCCATCTGTTCCCAAACTTTAAGAAAATTTTTTTGGAAAGCGCTTCACTTCCAATGAAGAAATTGAGGGGGCCATAGATGGATATTTTTACAGCCTTCCTGACTCTCTCTTCCAGGAAGAAATACTGATGTTGGAGAAAATCTGGACCAAGTGTGTTGAAGTCAAGGGAGATTTTGTAGAAAGATAAACTAATTTTTAACTGAAAATCGCTCTCTTTCATTGTCAGGCCGAGAACTTTTCACCTTACCCTGGTACACAATGAAAGATACATAAAAGATATAAGTATTTAGATTTAGCTTATCATAGAATGTAAAATTTAGATAATGATTAAGGGAAAAATGATAATAATACAATACAAGGATAATAATGTAAGTGTATAAGGTAGCTTACATGGTAGATAGTCCATATAGTCATGTATATAATATTAAGTCATAGTTTAAAGATGGCTAATTCTACATACTATAATATTACATAACATTAAATTACAGCTTTAAACTATGAAAAATTAATCTTTGCAAATAGATTTAAGCTAATTTTTAAAAAGTTTTACATTTTTTGGCATTGGGATGAGAACTTCTCCAGGGAAAGCGTTCCATTCCCTAATACCCCTATTAACAAATGAGTATTTGGTAATATCTGTTTTTTGTTCGTTTTCTTTGATTTTTTTAAGTCATGATTGCCATGTCCAATATAGCAAGGAAGCGTAAATGTGGCATTTAGTTCTCCCCAGCCCTCTGAGGAATTCCATTCTTTGTACATCCCAGCTAATCTAAATATTTTCCTTCTCAACTCTAATGATTCCCACTTCAAATGAGCTAGCATTTTACTTACACTTTCTGCTTTCTTGTGTTTGCCAACTATGTACTTAGCTGCCTTCCTTTGTACACCTTTGAGTTTCTTAATAAGGCCTGTATCATGGGGATCCCATAAACTTGTTGCATATTCTATAATCAGCCTGACCAGTGATTTGAACGCTCTTTCCCACTCCGTTTTAGGCTCCTTATTGCAAAATGGAGATTCCTGCAAGCTTTTGCGACTATGTCCTCAACGTGCCTTCCCCATTTAAGAATCTCAGTTAGCTTGACACCTAGATAATTGCAATAGGTTACGTCATTAATGTTTTCCTTGTTAAGAGAGTAGCATTGCTGTATTACGGACTTTCTCCTGAAGAACTTTATATCTTCACATTAACTAACATTAATTTCCATCTTGTTTACTTTAGTCCACTCGGCTAATTGATTTAAGTCATTTTGTAGAAGTTCCCAATCCTGAGCCTCCATTTTTTGCCTATATAATATGCAGTCATTGGCAAATAATCTAATACTTAATACTCAATTGGAGGTCATTCACATAAATAAGGAATAGCAATGGCCCAAGAATGCTACCTTGTGGAATGCCTGAAGTAATATCTATCTCTTTAGAGAAATATCTCCAATTCTAACTCTCTGTTTTCTAGTTAGTAAATAAAAACACAATCTGACTCCATCCACAGAAGATATATTTGATAAAAACATGACCGATTTTGAGAGTACTACCTCATCATCAGGCAACCGGAAGAAAACTGAGAGACTCAATTTCAGACTGAAAAATTAATACAACCTAAAGTATTGTTCCCAATCCCATGGATGAAATATACCGATTCACCTTTATGTAAATTATGTCTTGTTATTAAGTTAACCTATTTCTATGGCTTGTTAGCGCAATTTTTTGGATCAGGACTATTACATAATGATCAATGAACATGAAAATCAAAATGAACAGCCTTCGTTCAATTTTAGCAATAGAGCGCATACTAAATTTCTCCGCTCCACAATTTTCCCCTACTACTAGGGGAACTTACTTTTTTTTTTAGAGCAAAAACAGAGAGTGGGAGAAGAGAGGGAGGGGAAGGGCATAAGGTAGGGAAAGCAGGAAATAGCAGAAGAAACCTATGGAAAAGCACTATCAGGAGGTAAGTGGGGAAGTACAGCTTTGAAGAGAAAGGGTTGATTTTCAGCAAAAAGATATTCATTTGCCAAATCCATAGAAAACTTAAGGTGGTGGTGAATCTGCAGCTGTTCGAGCAGGACGAGCTTCTTTCCTTTGTGGCCAACAGGGGAGAAGGATGCAGTGTGGTTATTCTCAATCAGATGCCTGGCAAAATGGGAATTTCCAGATTCCTTAGCGAACGTAACAGATTTTCCAGTTATCGCAATTAAGCCTGTAGATCCCTGATTTTTACAATAAAATTGTTTGGTCCCAGCCATTGTATAAGTGAGATCAGAGGTTGGAACTAGTGGAAAAGGCAGGGCAAAGAAACTCAATGGGGAAGAGTTTAGAAATTTTTGTAACTTAAATAATCTATAAATTTTAATTTGAAGTAGCGGGGGAGGAATAGATTTTTTGAATGGCAAGGAGTCTTTGTTTCTTCCATAATAAACTGCTAATCAAATTGGGGGGTAACTTTTTTTCGGCAATGAAAAGAATGGTTTTCTGTTCAAGATTGAAATTATGGGGTGACAAAGGGATGTGGAGAAGACGATGAATGAGGGAGTGAAAGATAGCATGTTTATGGGAAGCGGGATGATTTGATATGAAGGGAATGCAATGGTCCGTGTAATTCGGCTTCCTGTAGATCACAAAGGACATTTCCGAGTATTTTAAAGTAATAGTGGCGTCTAGGATATTTAAATAGTGATTAGATTATAACTCGTGGGTGAAGGAAAGAGAAGGATGTTGGGAATTTAAGACAGTGTGGAATTGGAGGAGCTGGCAGTTAGTATCTTTCCAGATACATAGAATATTGTCCACATAGCGGCGCCATGCAACAATATTGGGAAGGTATTTACAATCGGAATTAAAAAGAGCAATTTCAATTTCATTGACAAAGATGTCAGCAAGCAGAGGAGAAAGGGGACTTCCCATGGCAAGGCCTTTGTCCTGCTTGAAATAAGTACCATTAAAAACAAAATAATTTTGATTTACACATACACTGAGTAGGTTGAGGATGTCATTAATATAGTCCATACTCCAATTATTCCTAAATAACACGGTCCTAATGATATTAAGGGTCTCATCGACAGGCACATTCGTCCTTCACATCAAAAGAGACCAACTTAGAGTTTGACAGAAAATTCTTGGATTTAAGACTGGAACAAAGATCGATTACGTTTTTCATGGTAAATTTCGGTTTAAAGACACCAAGGTTGGCTAAGATATTGTTCAGTTTCCAGGCAAGTTTTCTAGAAGGAGAAGAAACACTTGAAACAATGTGTCTGATGGGCACATCCGCTTTGCTGATAATTAGATCAGCTGCATTGATGGTTTCCTTGATATTCCACAGAATCTATAAGTTTGTAATTTACTGAATAGGGAAAGGAATAGAGGAAGGAGGACAAAAGTTTTCTCAAGAAAAGTTGTATCTAATCAGTAACCCGATGGTCAATATTTAAATTAGTTATTAAAAGTTATTAGTAAGTCGTGAGGTACTTTATCGAATGCCTTTGCAACGTCGATGACCACCACATCGATTTCTTCCCTGGTATCCATGGTTTCTGAAATATCTTGAACAAGTCCTAGGAGCTGTGTTTCACATGAGAAACCTGATCTGAATCTGGTTGTCTCTTGCTCAGCCAGTTGTTTTCTTTCCAAAACACACAAAAGTGATCTGCTATATTTTCCCCTATTACTTTGCAAACCTGTGACTTTAGGCTGATTGGTCTGTAATTGTCTAACAATAATTTCAAGCTTCCTTTGTGTACTGGAATTACAATCACTTTCGTCAAATTGTCAGGAACTGAATTGTTATTTAGCATAGCAATGAGAAGTGTTCTTAGATAAGGAACAATCGCATTATTTCCTAATTTTATCACATTACTGGGTTTATCGTCTGGACCCTTCGATTTCCTATTTTTTAGTTTTGATCCTCTCGCAAAATAATTGAACTTGAAATTTCTAAATAATTTGGACAACTATCCCCTGCGAGAATGTTCACCTCCCTCAATGATACATCTACTCCCTGATAGCCTTTGTTAAAGACTTGTGAGAACCATTTATTGAATTCTTCTGCTAAGTCCTCAATTTGCATTAGATTATCTCCGACAGCAGAATTTATTACATGCACATAATTCTGATCCCCTTTACGTCTGTGGAAGTACTTGTATCATTAGGATTCCCTGAGTCGAGAGTATTTGTGCCATATACTTCCTCTGCAAGTACTTTTTCCTTTATCAGTTCTTTAACGAACTCTTTATACCTTTCCAAGAAAGGTAAGTTACGATGTTTCCTTTTATGTTGTGCCATATCATAGTTATGTCGAGTTAGCCAGACTTGGCACTTTCAAAACTTCCCGCCCAATCAGACTGAGAGAGAGAGAAGCAGGGTGGCAAACCTTACTTCCGCTCTTTCAGAATCTAGTTGCAAAGTTGGTTGACAAGTTGAATTTGCCATCTTGCTTGCGATCCCGCTAGCGATTCTGCTAGACAGTAGAGGCTTCACTTACATAGGGGATTGCGGATGGATACACTGCTGAACCAAGTGATGAAAGTGGCGGGAGTGTATTCGATTGGAACATTGTCCCTTCCTTTCCCTTTGGCTCTGACATCTGGTGACTTCCCCCTTCTTTCCCCTCCATCTGTTCTCCCCTCCTGCCTTTGGAGTGAGGTAGTGTCTCAATCTTTAAGTGGCAGACCGCTGGTGACTGTAGTGTGTGCTTCTATCATGAACCGCAACAACAACCCAACTGTTCTTGCAATTTGTTCCTGGACTTGCTAATTGACATTTATTGCAATCTGGTTTACATCCCATTCAACTAGTTTTTGGGACATTCATCTGCCAGTGTTTTTGTTTTTATACATATTCTGTAGTGATTTCTTGGTCTTTGTGACCACAGCTGTTTCTGTGATACCTTTACTTTGAAAGTAATTACATTGATTATATTTTGCTATTTGGGTATGCTGTTCAATTCTCCTTCTCTTGTTTCATCGGTATTTCCTCGATTTCTCACAAGTGATCTAATGCCGTTACTTACGATAGTATATCATGACTTTCAGTGAATACTATATAACTTATGCGGCACAACGTGGAACTCTTTCTTTTTGAGCAACCTAATTTTTCTGATGTAATACTTGGAATCTGGATTTTTTTATGCTTCTTTGGAACAAATATTGATACCTCTGAAAATAATGTCCTTCGGTCTCTGCCACATCTCTTCAACCGAACATCCTTCGCTTGCCCACTCTGAATAGTTACGACATAGGTATTAATGGAAGCCGATATTATCTGCCTTACCATACTGAAATATTTCAAAATTTGGGACTGCTGTCTGTATGGGCGAATCCCAATTTAAAACAAATTCTACCACCTCATGGTCACTTACTCCCGGAATCGTGCTTGTGCTGATTAGTGAGTCTAAGGGTTTTAAGAGAAAAACATCTAATATGTTCAATGCCCGGGTAGGAACTTCGACTACCTGAGTTAGACCCCTCTTGCGGATAATGCTATTTACAAGCTCTTGAGCTCCTTCCGCATTCCCTTGCCAACAGACCATTGGAAGGTTGAGATCACCTGCAATAACCATGAGGTTATTACTCATGTTTGTGCTGAGGTTGTTTAGGATGTTTAATAAATGAAAATCGTCATTTGGTTTTCTATATGCTACTATGGCGATGAGTACTCTTTTGTTCAACAGATTAACAATTTTAACTCCCAACATTTCGCAATCATCCCAAACCCACTAGAGTTTACTCTGAAACTTATTTGAAACCACATGCCATTGGTGGTTTGCAGGGCTTAAATGTAAATGTTATTTGAAAAGCATGCAAATATACTCCCACCTCATGAACCTCAATTCCTTCTATATACAACAAATCCCGGCGAAAAAAATTTGTTTGAATAAATATCCTCATGCAGCCAAGACTCAGTTCCTGAGATAATGTCTGGTTTCGACACACAAACCAGAGACGAAAATAACTCTTTTTTATTATAAAGGCTTCTACAGTTTACCTGGAGAACTCTCAATCAGCTGCCTTTGTTACAAACTATTATTCCATCACCCACACTTTCCTCCTTGTCGCCCTTTACTTTTATGCTCTTGGATCGTTCTATTGACTTGTTATTGGAGGATTGAGTATACTATCCTTCAGAATTTGAGATTGTAGTTCGGACATCAAATCTGCAGTCACCACTGGTTTTGTCATCTCCTACCCCGTCTCTTAGTTCCCCTGATCCATGCATCTGCCTACTGCATCTGAAAAACATTTACCTAATCTATAGTTTCCTCTACGGTTGACATGAATCCCATCCCTTCCCAAGTCCCTCTGATTTACCCAGGCATTTGGATTGGTGTAACTCAACCCCTGACATTTGCAAACCCAGTCAATTCCCCTGTTAATGTAATCAATCTTCCCTGGTGCCATATCCCTCCTTTTAACTATCCCACTTACTACAATTTTGGCTTTATTGAATTTTTTTGAAGCAGCCTCACAGAAATCCCATACTTCCCCAACAACATGATCTGAACTTTTGGCATTTTTTACATTATTCATTTCAACATGAATTAAAACAACCTTCTCTTCCCTTTCAACCCCCATTTTTTCCATTTTATTTGTTTTTAATTCAGCCCTTATACTCGGAAAACATTCAACCTCTGCCACCTTCCGTCTACATTCATTCCCACTAAACCTAACCATTGAGTCCACTAAAATCATAACCTTTTTGAAGGAATCACAATTAGCGTTATCTTGAGTATGGTTAACTTTGTTAGTACTTACCTGTTTTTTCAGCTCCTCATTCTCCTACATCAGTCTCTTGACTCTTTCTTTCTCTTCATCTTATTCCTTTTGCAGTCTTAGAATTAATGTGTCCTCTGTTCTGTCCCTCTTCTCACTACAGCTGCAGCATCGCCAGTCATCTTCTATAAAATTTTCAACTTTGTAAAGGCTACAACTGAAATGGAAGGACTTTTTACAATCTCCACAACACACACCATTCTTCACCGACTTCTTACACACAAAGCATTTAAGTAACGACACACCTTTTCCTGCCATTTCACTTTCACTTCTTCTATGGGAGCTACCTCTAGACACATCCTCTCTCCTTGACCGCTGAGCTCTGACTTTTGCCAATTTAAGCGGAAATATTTTTGGACCATCTCAAAATAATTTATTTTCTCATCATCATCCTTTCATCCCAACTCTGTCAGGGTAGGGTGTTTGTGAACCAGTGACTGCCATCTCATTCTATCCTCCCACCACATCTTATCCCACACTTTTTCTACATCTTCCAATCTTTTACTTATGTCTTTCATAATCATGTCCTTCCACCTTCCTCTTGGTCTCCCCATTGGTCTTTTTCCTTTAATCCTCTCTTCAAATATCCTTCTTGGAAGTTGCCATTCATCCATTCTCTTTTTACGGCCAAACCATTTCAATCTCATTCTCTCAATCTGTATTTGGAGCCTTTCTATACCCAAGATTTCTCTGATTCTTTCGTTCCTGATCTTGTCTCTCCTTGTTTTTCCCAGACTGCTCCTTAAGAATTTCATTTCCATGACTTGGATTCTACTCTCTTCTCGGCCTGTCATTGTCCACGTACTGGAAGCATGTCAGGATAGGCACCATTGAAAGAGAAAGGGAGACAAACAGGTAAGTCTGAGCTAGGATATGTCAGACTTATAGCACTTACAGTGAGAGTGTAGGTCATTGAACCCTACCATAACTCATATTCCCAAAATGACCTAAATATTTTTGAATACACTGGAATCTAGAGTCAGGAAATTGGAAGTGAGTTTTTTTTACGGCAACCTCAGAAAGCAACTATAGAAGATGACTGATTAACAAACAATTCTGACAGTGAAAAAGTCAGAAAATTGATTATTCTGCAAAACATTTTTATTTTTGGGTAAGAAACACCTCACAGTATAAATACAAGAAGTGAAGTTTTTTCAAATCAGAGAACACAAAAGAGGATGAAGAAGTCGATCAAAATGAGATCAATTGAATCTCCACATCAACATTAATCATTTCTGAAAAATGCTAAAAAGGACACTGACAATGCTCTTCAAAGAGAGGGAAACTGACGAAAATGTAAGGCTGTGTTTTAAAATAACTAATATTTTTTTATGAAATTAAACCATTCTTGAATATTTATCTTCAGGATGATCTATTCAAATTCCAATGAAAGCCTACAGTTAATGGATACTATTTACATGAAAATTCAGGTTCTGAATATGATCTCTGAATAGAATATGTTTGTTGACCAATCACACTATGGTACCAGCTTTAAAGTAACAATTGGAATGGCTTTGTCAGTTCAAATTGACTGCACAAGTTGCAGGTAATGTGCTTGAATATATTTTAACTAGAAATATTTGTTGGTATCTTTCACTACAGTTTGTTTTGAGTGTGAAAAAATCAACACTCATGAATTCAGGAGAAAATGCTTAATAACACTTGGATATAATCTAAGTTTTATTAATCATTTAAGTTTTTATCTTATTCTCATTTTAAAATCCATACATTGAACTAAAAATGTGACAATGGAGTTGAAGAATTTATAAAAAGTATTTATTTTAATAATATAACATGAGTCAACAACTGACATCAGTTTATAAACAATATTTTTTGTTATTCAAAATTGATAAGTTCATCAATACTATAAGTCTTTTGAAAAAGTATGTGATTTAAATAAAAAACACATCAACTCACTTAGACTGTAATCTCCAGGGGATGAACCCATCTGATTAAAGGCACTTTCAATTTTCATTCCATTCTGCATTAGAGGACCTTATCACTGATCTGTATATAAAAGATGGATAATTCAAGAGAATGAGTATTTACAAGACCCATATAAGATCTCCTAAATCTGATATTTTGCTGATAGCCAGAAATTATCTATTTCTATGCTAGGAATTAATGACAATCCAATTGTCACAGATTCATTAATATTTCAAATGCTGTGATTCATAACTTAGTGTGAGCCAGGGCTAAAAGAAAACATCACTGGCACAAGATAAAATTATAAATTAATAAGCACATTATAAAGATATATTGAGATATTTTGCCAGAGCCCTAGATAATATATCTTGCAGACTAATTGGTAAAGTAAAAGGCAATTGACAAGACAAGGCAATACCATTCTCTGTTTATATGCCTTGAACGTTTTTCTAAGAACATTGAGTCATTAATGCAGTAATCTGAGCCATAAATATATAGAAGATGAAATTTCAGTATTTTCTCAGAAATCTGCAGGGAAGAGGACTTAAATCATATTCTTCATCATACATGCTCAAATATCTTTAAACTTGGAGACACATCACTACTGCCATACTAGCAGTGCTAAGGATAATAACAACAAGGAACATTTTAAATAAACTCCAACTCAGGTGTTTTAGAGTATATTATTTATTTCCTGTGTTTGCCTCAACAGAAATAAAGGAAAATATTCCGTTAATACTCAAACATTGGAATGAAAACAAGCTGAACTAGGACAATTGAAAAACATAATCTTCTCACATGGGAAGTGAATGGATGACTATTACAGCCTCTTTTATACTTTCTCCATTAGGTTTCCTGAGATGATAGATTAACTACATGCTTTTATTGAATTCCTTGCATTATCTTAATCTTTTCCTAAATGAGCAGGTATATCAACGTAAAGCAGAGAATAACAGAAAAATAAGATCAAATTAAATAATGAAAATCAATACAGATCCCTTAATAGATAAAGTGATTCATAGTTTTTATTGTGGGCATTCAGAAATAAATAAGTAATAATTTTTACAACAATATTTTGATAACTGTCATATTTACAAAAAGGAACTTAAATAGGGGGTCACTGATTATATAATGGAGTCTGTAAAAGCTATTCTTCACTATACCAAGAATTTTTGCTTGAAAACTAGCCATTGAGCCAATACAGAAAATAGAAAGCTACTTTTTACTATGTGATTGAACCCACCTTTTATTTTTATATTTTTACAATGCAATTGTTCAATACACATAGAATATTACTTACATTTAAGTTTGTCCATTTAGGAGAGGTAAAAAATTGTTTTTGGTAGATGTCAAGTTTAAAAGCAAGCTGGTAATTATACCTTCATTTCATGTTCTTTTAGTCTCAGTGTTTGGGGAAAAATATTCTCTCATTCTACTCAGAGAATTTTTGTCCTCAATCATAAGATTCTTTAACATTGATGATTATATAATTAATAAAGAGTAGACCATATAAGCCCAATAAAACTTAACATTTAAGAAAACAACATTAATTTTATTTTACGATAAATTGAACATTTAAATTCCACATACACTTACAAATCACATGATTTCTATAATGATAATTATATTTATGAATTTCCTATAATTAAGAAATGTTATGAAGAAAGGTGTTTTCGCCTCTTAAACATATTTTGTTCTCCAAGTCTAGCAAGAACTCATCAATGATATTGTTTGTTCTGGTTAAAGCATAAAAGACTACAATTAAGTCACTGAATAATAGGAAAGCAATTATTTCATTGATAATGTACGGTCAACATAAAAATACAAGACACAAAAGTAGCATTATCATTACCCAGCTAGCACAGACCTGATAGTTGATCCAAAATGTATGTCAACATTACGTAAAATACATGGAAAAAACCCTTTCATGAGCATGGTCGTATCCATAAACATTACGTAAATTTGGAGGAAAATTGAAAGAAACATAGACTTAACATTCCTCTACGAAACTCGTATGTTGAAAGCGTTAGAAGGCCATCTACGGGTAGGACTGGAAACTTAAAAGAGAGACGGAACATTAGCGGTATCTTGTGACTGCATAGCAAATTACTATAAATAGAGGCGGTCGAGGCCATAGAGTAAAGATGTCTCTTTATATAGACGCTTCTCCGGATATATATATCTATATACGAGTAAAAGTTGCTTGCATGCTGCAAGCTAAATGTCAGATAGTTTAACTATGGCATAACATACCACCTGCAACAGTCCGCCTTCCATACACCGAGTTCCATGCACCAACCATAATAACCTAAACGAAATATTCATAATACGTGCATACGAAATGTCCTAGCCACGAACCTGGGTCTATGAGGACAAATATTCTTACAGCATACCATAGAAATCCCTATCTTCTATAGATGTAGCGAATTTCAACCTCCTACCTGACCGAGAAATCCCGTAACGGAGTTTTGAAAATTCGGTCATTCGAATGGTGCTGGGATCGAACCTGGACCTTTAGGTCAATAAGCTTTACGGCATACGATAGACAATCATCAATTCTAATAACATGGTGAATTGCAAGTTTCTATCTTAACGGAAAATACCCTAAATTAATTCATGCACTTCAGCAAAAAAAGAAAACTGCCCTAGCATCGAACAATGAACTCTCAGGGTAAAAACCTTTAGGTGTTCTATAGAGGTTTCTAATCTCTATCGATGACGTGAATTTCAACGTTCTATCTTACCTAGAAATACACTAAATGATTTTTTGAATGTTTTGCACCAAGTACATAGCATCGAACCTGGGGCCGTTAGGAATAAAGCTCTTGCGGGAAACGGAAGATAAAAACATTTTCTAACGGTTCCGTAAATTTTAACGTTCTATCTTTACGCTAAGTACGCGAAACGAATTTTTGAAAATGCGCTCAATGCATTCTTATGGGAAAATGGCCGTATTTGGGGCCTCCTAGAATCGAACCCATGATGCGTAGAATGGAAGTCCGCTTTTTTCCTAGATGTCCAAACCCGGGACTTTACGGCAGAAAAATCGGCGGCACCGTGAGACACTTCTTTCTACCTCGCCTTTAGTATCCTATATGTATATCTCTTTATATAGACGCTTCTCCGGATATATCTCTTTACGAGAGAAAGTAGCTTGCATACTGCAAGCATAATGTAAGATAGTTTAACTAAGGCATTGTACACCTCCTGCAACACTCCGCCTTTCAAATACCGAGTTCCATGCACCAAAAACAATAACCTAAACGAATAATTCATCATACGTGCATACGAAATGTCCTAGCATCGAACCTGGGCCATTAGGACAAATATCCTTACAGCATACGATAGAAGTCTGCATCTTCTATCGATGCTGCGAATTTCAACCTTCTACCTGACCGGGAAATCCCGTGACGAATTTTTGAAAATTCAGTCATTTGAATGGTCCTGGGATCGAACCTGGGCCTTCAGAGCAGAAAGCCTTACTCCATACGATAGAAAATCATCTGTTCTAACAACACAGTGAATTTCATGTTTCTATCTTAACGGAAAATACCCTAAATGAATTCATGAACTTCAGACAGAAAAACTGCCCTAGCATCGAACTAAGGACCCTTAGGGTAAAAACCTCTTGGTATAATATAGAAGATATTGTTTTCTATCGATGACGTGAATTTGAGCGTTCTATCTTACCTAGAAATACCCGAAATGATTTTTTGAAAATGTTGCACTCTAGCATCGAACCTGGGGACAGTAGGGATATAGCTCTTGCAGGAAACGGAAGATAAAATCATTCTCTAACGATTCCGTAAATTTCAGTGTTCTATCTTCACGCTAAGTACGCTAAATGAATTTTTGAAAATGCGCTCATTGCATTCCTAAGGGAAAGTGGCCTCTTTTGGGGCCCCTTAGAATCGAACCCAGGATGCGTAGAATGGAAGTCCGCTTTTTTCCTAGATGTCCTAACCCGGGACTTTACGGCAAAAAAATCGGCGGCTCCGTGAGACACTTCCTTCTGCCTCGCCTTTAGTATCCTATATGTATATATATCCGGAGAAGCGTCTATATAAAGAGACGAGTAAAAATTGCTTGCATACTGCAAGCTTAATGAAAGATAGATTGACTAAGGTATTACAAACTACCTGCAATACTCCGCCTTCCATACACAGAGTTCCATGCACCAACTACAAAACGTTGAAGAAAAAGAATTTACCTAGGATCGAACCTGGGGTCATCAGGGATATATCTTTTGCGGCAAACGGAAGATAAAATCATTTTCTAACGATTCCGTAAATTTCAACGGTCTATCTTTACGCTAAGTACGCGAAATGAATTTATGAAAATGCGCTCAAGGCATTCTTATGGGAAAGTGGCCGTTTTTGGGGCCCCCTAGAATCGAACCCATGATCCGTAGAACGGAAGTCCGCTCTTTTCCTAGATGTCGAAACCCGGGACTTTACGGCAAAAAAATCGACTGCTCCGTGAGGCACTTCCTTCTGCATCGCCTTTAGTATCCTATATGTATATATATATCCGGAGAAGCGTCTATATAAAGAGACGAGTAAAAGTTGCTTGCATACTGCAAGCTTAATGTAAGATAGATTAACTAAGGCATT
>KZ309208.1:93025-159552 GCA_000376725.2 Ladona fulva | reverse complement strand
TTGTTTTTAGAAGGAATGGAGAACGCCAAAACCATCTAAAAACAATTGTTTTTAGAAGGAATGGAGAACGCCAAAACCATCTAAAAACAATTGTTCTTAGAAGGAATAGAGAACACCAGAACTATTTAAAAACAATTGTTGTTGATGGTTCTGGTGTTCTGCATTCCTGTAATTACTCTGCCATCAGTAGTAATTCTTATTTTATATTTAAATCAAATCGTTATTTATTATCATAAAATTATCATTCCCGAATTAAGATGTCGTAATAATGTACTCGCGATTAACATGTTTATCTTTTCATTTTGTAAACTAGAATGTGATACGTCATTCTTTAACAAGGGTGGTATATAGAAGATAATATTTCTGAAAAAAAGTCGATAGTGTTGAAAAATTTAAGCAATGCGGCAATTCAGATATCATTGCCAATATAACATGCAACACTCAAGGCATTTCAAAGTTATGGAAATTAGAAATATCTAAAACCGGAATCGCGCAACAAAATCTTGCGTACACGAAAGTCCCACTAATTCCGCTGTATGAAAAATCTAGTACCAAGGGTATCTTTCTTATTAATAACTGATTGACCGCATTGTTGATAACATATACTAGAAATCTGCTCGCACTATTCATGATACCATTATATTGTAACTCAAGGCATACTGCTATAGTTAGAGGTAAAATATTTTACGAATGAAAGTACGGACTGCTGAGAGAAAAAAAGCAATCGTTAACAAGTGTTAAGGAACGTGCTGACTCTTAAATAACCAGGCGCTGATAAACCTGTGCTAAGACAGCCGTAGAATATTTTCACATTCATAGAGGTATCAAAGAGACGCATTTTTAAACTTCATAAATTTTTAGATTCCAGAATAAATGAATAAATGCCAGTATGATATTCAGAAATAGGAATTTAAATCGTGAAATCTTGCACCAGAAATCGGAGACGAAACTAAAATAAGCAAACGATATCCTGCAAAATCCTAGCCTCGCAGCTTCATCGAATTAATAAGAGCCGAGAAGAGCGAGTTGAGCGAAATCCAAAATAAGGCGGACAAACAACCGCTGAGTCAAGCACTCCGCGCTGCATATACGAATATCTGGAAATCATACCTAAAATACACCGAGGACTGTCTCGGCAAAAGGGAATAAAAACAAGAATGAAACGAAAATAGCGCGAACCGCGCCGCTAGCAGCGGGTGAGGATCTCAGATTCGAAAACGAACGAAAAGGGAATAACTCGCGGTGGCTTACTTCAAGCAGTTTAAAGAAAACAGGTCGTTTCTTTTCTTGCGGGATTCGGAGAGATATGGCTCCGATCCTGCCAAGATACGGAAAACGAATCAAAAAAGAAAACGAGGCACGGGATACGTCCCGCCAAGTCATAAAACCAACAAAGCGTGTGAACGGACCCTTCTCTAGCTTCACCTTCCTTCATCCTACTTGCTCTCCGGGGAAAATGAAACAAGGAGCGGAAGCTAAGTATGTTCGGACAGCGAAAAGGAGGCAGGAACGACGGGATAAAAGAAACCACGCTGGAAGGTCGAGAGGGACGACTTTTTTTATCGGTTAAGTCCTCCGCGAAATTACATCGCTGGACGAATTCCAATTACACGCGCTAATAGCGGGGAATTACTTAAAATGGTGCTACGAAGGAGAGATATGAGAAGATTTGGCGAAGATAAAAGAGAGAGAAAGTAGGCGGCGTGAGACATGTGAGAGGAAGGTTAAGATAAAGGAAATGATAAGAACGCTAGAGTCGGGATGAGTTGAGGGACTAAACAAGAGAAAGAAACGGAGACGGGACCTGAAAACATATTCCTTGATGTCGGCCTAGGTAAAGGGAAAGGGAATAAAAAAGTAGACGGCAGAGAAGAGAATTAGAGAAAAGAGAAACTTGCTAATTCAGCTTAATTAAGGAAGAGGTTAGGTAGACCCACAGGGGACCCTTGGGGGGATAATTTCAGTGAGTAATGAGAGACTGGAGATAATACGAGGAGGGAGAGAGAGAAAAAGGAGTGAATTAGGAAGTTTGCGAAGGAAAATGAGAGGGAATTGTGGTGGGAGAAGGCGAGAAGTATCAGACCTTCTCGGTTGGACGGATCAACGGCGGACTGCGAAAATTATAAGGATTCGAATGGGAAATGAGAGAGGAAAACACGCAAAAAGATGGGATTTCCATTAGCGACCAGAAATATGTTTCAATTTTCAAATTAACGACGCAATTTCTCTAAAAGGATTCAAAAGGGTTAAAAAAATTCAGACTTCAATTCGTCTCTACACCGACGAGGTCTTGTTTGTAAAAAAATAATAGATGTGATATTCCTATTTAACTTTTCTCATTGGATCAATTAAGTTCAAAATGATGCGAAAACTGAAGATTGATTTAAAAGCTTCCCGTAAAGATAATTAAATGTCATGCTTACTCTTATAGCTTTAGTGGATCGATTTCTTTCGTTAAATTCGTCATATTATGCATATAAGACTTTCCATCGATAGTCAATGGAGATAATCAATATAATCCATATGGGTTGGGATTTCGTGGAAAGCCATGACAAGGTATAAATAAAGTCAAACCACTTAACTTCCTCTAAATATTTACTGGTGGACCTGTTTCGGCCTAGTTATAATAGGCCCGTAGGCCTATGGAGATACAAGCATTCTAAAAGTTAATCAAGAAGTATGAATTTGGGTACACATTTGTCAGTGTATTACATCTCTTAATTATATGAACATCCGATTAATAAACGAAGACACTTACTGCATGATCGACCTCAATCTATAATATAAATAGTACGCTTTTTAACCCATCCGTAAATATACGTGTTCAGTAGAGACATATTGGGAAGAAATGGAGGAAATATAGCATTTATCGATGATAATGGAGCCTTTGAGTATAAGGCTTATGAGAGTAAAGCTTAAAGCTAAATTTTAACTTAAATAAAAGGCAACAGGAGTAATGACACTGTTATTTGTATCTCTGAAGATGAAATTCGTTTTTTCGGATGTTTCAGATTTCAGATTCGTAACTGTTAAAATTTTTAACTACTCTACCTTGAGATTCACCTCTATTAGCTTCTAATAGCACGTTTTAATGAAACAAGGTTTTTCTGCAGTTTCATGGAACTTTACCTTTAGTAATAATGATACACTTGAAAACATACTTTTAACACACTCATACGTTTTCATAAACTCTTCTTCAAACATATTTGATTAACTGTAACAACTATCTTTGACAATATTTTTCACCAAAATTTATTGATTTTATTACTAAGATAGAAAGGTGAGGATCTAAATCAACATACCTTCACTTATACTCAAATAAAATAAAACATTAAAAAGAAAACAAAATATAAGCACACATACAATACAAACATACAGCACGGTAGATGACTCTCGAGGGACAATCTTTTGTGCAGATGCTGTAAGTTTAGGAAACATTCAACGACGGCAACCATTATAAATATTTTAAACACTTGATCCAGAAAGCCGTGCTTTTAACCCTTGATCATCCGATAATCATTAGAGGGAAATGATAATCATAATTACGACTTTATAAGGCGAATTTTAGTCTTAAGAGACCGCTCTTACAGGTCACGATCACAAACAACCATCCCCTAACCTGTATTTGAACTCTGAACCCTGGCATTGCTAAGCTAACACGCTAACCACTACGCCACCGAGGTAGGCTCGGAGATCGGAGAGATTCGAGCAACGCAAGCATTCTTTTTAATTCAGCCAATGACAAATAAGCCGGATACGGATAGTAAAACGAGGCATATATGAACAAAATGTTCACATTAGACAGAGTTCCCCACTTTGCTCCGATGCTTTATAATAGAAAATCGTTTGTCGAACGTCGGAAAAAGAGCCGACTCAATCGCCGTAGCGAAACTACGCTATCTACGGATAATCGTTCTCTGATCGAGAACAAAATACCCGTCCTTTTTCGCGGTGATATTTTTCCTTTTGATTTTGTTTCCGTTACGAAGTCGATCCTTTATCTATCAGCTATTTTTTCCGAGCGCCGGAAGGACATAAAACGGCAATTAATCTCGGTGGAGATTCGAAACGATCCGCCCCGTGTCAGAGAATCCCGGACTAAACAAACAAATCAATTCCGGACCGGAATATGTTACCAACGCGTCCGCAAAAGCAATTCTTCCTCTCCGTTACACAGTTAACGTCAAATATTAACCTTTTGCTTCGTCTTCATAAAAAACACGACGGAGGACAGACTCCATGTAAGATCAGACTTAATTTATTGAATCTAATCCCCAATTTTTAGTTTCTTTTCTATGGCATTAGAAAGCTGGAGAAGAGTTTCGAAAAGCATAATGTCAGAGCCTGAACGTGAGAAAAGAAATAAAAATGCTATATAGTATGTGGAAGAACGCACCCACCTAACTATTAATAGGTGTATAAATAGTTGAACGATAGGGAAACTTCTACATAAATACCCTGCAAGCCGCCTTTTGGCATGTGACAGGGTTTCGTAAACACCAAGCATTCCTCCTTAGCTTATAGTTGTCTTATATCGTTCGCGGAAAGAATGAGTCCCTAAAACGACTTAGTCTCGCATCTATATCTCTTATTTACGAACAATGTCGGATCGGCCGAAGTGGCAGGAGGTTCGCATAATACCGATTACGTCTTCCGGAAATGTACTTTCTCTAAATTGTTTTAAGCGATCGAAGCCTAGCTTTTAATCTGCTTTCTTTAAGGGTTCCTGACCTGTATCTGTGAGCATTTACGTAACGCTTGCTTTGCTACCGTAGTATGATATGAGCAGACTAAATGCAGTTTCAACTAATTACAAGAGAAAAAACTTGCGAAGAAAAGGAAGTACACATTCATTGATATCTCGGAAACCTATATACTTAGCTTATAAGAAAGTCTGAATGCTCAGTTACCGAAGGGTTACTCTTAACTTGGTTTGGAACCGGTAAGAAAATATTAAATTAAGGCAAAATTACGAAGAGGGTACATGGATAACATTGTCGGTTTTCCAGAAAGGGGAAGGAACATTTAAAGCCGAAGGAATGAGGGGTGACGTATGGAGAGACGTAGGGATGAACGTGAAACTAAAGATGGTTTTTATGACATGAAACTATGGAGGAAGAATGCGAGTCAAATTGGCTATTAGCTCCCTCTCCCAATAGGAAATGGCGCGTTTGTTATGCCATGCTGTAGTTACTATCGCACCATTTTCTTCGGTGGAATAGGAATTACCGATAAAACTCCGCGGAAAAATATCGTCGACTCTACCCCGGGGTTTTATCAGTTCGATGCGGAATGGGTAAATCCAAAAAAACCTTTGGGAACGTGCGACTATAAAAGTTCTGCCGCATTTGGCTGGTGGTGCTGCGATCCGAAATCTCGGAGTGGAACGAAAGACAGAAGGGTTAATAGGACGCTCGTGGGGCAGCACAGAAAGAGAAGGCGAATTATTGCTTTGCTTTTGACGGAAAATGGGAAGAGGAAAGCTTCTTCAAGATAAAAGGGTAGTTGTTTTTAGGAGGAGGGGTTAGAGACAAAGAAGTCGGTCTTAAGAAGAAAGACGGAGGAGAGTTGGGAATGGAGAGACGTGATGTAAGGGAGAAGGAGATAGGGCCGGAGGAGAATTAGATTGGGAAGGAAGAAGAGGAAGGAAATTGGAGAGCCCAAAAGGGAAAAAGGCAATGCGGTAAGGTACCGACCGCGGTTCAATACATGGGCGGATAATGGGATCGTTACTGTGGGAATGCCATGCTGTTTGCTATAAAAAGAAGTGAGCTAATATGAAAGAGAGAGATTTTATGAACATTTTGATGAATACAGAGAATTATAGCGTTCTTGACCGCTTGCGAAACTACAGAGGGATCTAATAACGGCAGAATACCTTGAATTTCCCGTTATTATAAGGACAAGTTTGACCGTAAGAAATATACTAAGCGATGTAATATCGCACATATGACGCTTTGCGGATGATTTCATGGCCACAGTTATGCTATTTCATACTATTACGAATTGTTCTATGAGCGTACTCTCTCCGGGGCACTTTAGTATGGAACAACTTTAAGATGCAGTATTGTGTATGTATGTATCTATACGTAGGTATGTATGTATAAAGACACAGGTGCGCACTTTCATTAATTGACTTGCTACTCCGTCCTTTTCCCTAGCTTTCATGTGGTCCTCAAGCTTTACAAATTTTTATTTTTTGATTTTGAAATGAAATTTATCTCAAATTAAAAGAGCGTTGTTTTGTGTCGATACACAAGACGTAACGTTTCTCAATTTTGAAGATTTTCTGCACATAATTAATTTATTCAATCTAAAGAAGGCTATTTAATTTGCTCTCCTTTCGGAAAATTTGACATTGTTTTTCTCTTCAGGTGTAAATATTTTGAAGAAAACGAAAGAAATCGGTGATTTTAAAGCCTGTGGACATTTACTCTCTAGTCATAACTCAATCTCACCCACTAACTCAGCCGTTGAATTCTTGTCTTCGAAAGAGTATGGGCTATTTTCTAAAGACACTGAAATCATTAAGGGTGTGTATTTGCATTATGCAGGTATATGAGGAGTTTTCACTTTTTTTCAGGAATTACGATTGTCTATAAGATATATGATATTAGATTTTTTTTGTGAGTTGTACAGATATGATTAATTCACTAGCGCGAGAATAAAGGACAATTTGGAAACTCGTGTATATCCCATCCTTTATTATAGCCACCAGAACACCTGTGAAAGACAGTGAGGCAATTCGTCATTTATTCATCATGTGAACGTCCCACCGCTAGGGCCCTAATAGCACATCGCAATTACTGACCAAAATGTTATGCACATTTAAAATTTCGTTCTCATCGCAAATAAGTATATGGTGATAATTCATGAAGCTAGAGAGGACGCTTCAGAGAGATAGAGCTCAACTGAGAGCAAAGGAGCTTTGTTGCATGCGAGATTCTCACCTTTGAATTGGAAATGGGAGGGCTGGATGGACGGAGAGCAAGTGATAAAATATGATCGTGCTGTTGTATTATGCCGACTGAATAAGCTTGCANAATCGTTCTCGTGGATGCGACTAAAAGACTACTTAAGGTGAAGATTTTGTGTGTTTTTTAAATAACGATTCTAGTTCAGCTGAGTATTTTAGACCACTTAAGCTTAATGTTTAAAAATATTTGAAACTTCCTTTCTCTATAGATATTCAAGACAACATTACATAGCTTCCCCGGATTCTCGGAAAAATACGCTCTTCAATACTTTATCTTAGAGATAGATGTACTCTTAATCTTCATTTAAATTTATAAATGTAAATGAGCCTAATCACTACAATCTATGCCATTCCCTCATGTATTTCTCCAAGAGAACAGTAATTAATAACCTGTTTGGGTATGCATAATGCTCTTCCGGATAGCCAAGTGAATAATGCGTTCGACTTCAATGAAAGCGTTTCAGGGTTCAATTCTCGGTGGGGGCCACGTGCGAAATGACCTTGGCTGTAGAAGCACTTAAAAAATGAATATTACTACTGATATGCATAATAAGAGCACTATTCATAATTAGTAGTAGTAGTATTGTTAAAAGTGCTTCGACAATAAGGTAATTTCGCACACATGGACCCCCATCGGGTATCGAAGCCTGGACCGCTTCTACAATAGGCGAACGCGCAACCCACATGCCTATCCGGGAGCAGTTATTACCAATAACTGATGAATTTTAATTTGCTTAACATTTATTAGAATATAATGGCGATTTGTTTAATTATAAACATTTGAAATGCTTTTAATATTCTTCATTCTTAAAAAAATACTTGATAGCAAAAAACTCAAAACACTACAGCTTCCTTAAATTATCCGCATTTAGATATTTAAATAGAAAATGGAAAATTCGATAATTAATACGACCAAAGCTACCATTAACATTTGGTTTCTATTGACAGTTTTTGTCCATATCTTAGAGGATTTTTCAATAAAATATTCAACTAAATTTATATCTTAAGGTATTAATTTTATCTGCCGATTGAAATTATACCGGAAATAGAAAATTGTAACAAACTTTGCAAACTGAGTAAGCTAATTGAGTGCATGAGAACGAACGATGAATCCCAAAGGATATCTTACGGAAGAGTGCTTCCTAAGATTTCGAGGTAGGATAAAAACATCTCCCGTCAAAATGTGGCGTGTATTCTGCTGAGAAATGGAGGAAGCTTTCCATTTAAATATTACTTTAAGAACGTCTGGCACGCAAATTATCCACTTAGCAACGTCATATTCTTATCAGCAGCGGCAAAAGGCCCAGGGAACACATTAAATTCCTATCCAGTTTTACCCGTCAATTAAACTTCACCATTAATATTAAAAAACGCTTCCAGAGTTT
This sequence comes from Ladona fulva, assembly GCA_000376725.2. Classification (NCBI taxonomy): domain Eukaryota; kingdom Metazoa; phylum Arthropoda; class Insecta; order Odonata; family Libellulidae; genus Ladona; species Ladona fulva. The sequence continues at coordinate 151,191 of KZ309208.1, read as the reverse complement.
ATGTGAAGCAAAAAATTGGACCTCGTCGAAATATGCCCATTAGCATCCCTGAATAATTCACGTTTTTATTCTTGGAGAATGCCAGCAGTGACAGAAATTGATCAGTCAACAAAATACGTTTAATCCTATTTTTTTAATCACCTGAGCAGTATTTCCCATCGCTTTTGATTTCCTCGAATTAAAATTCCATTACCCTGCGGAGCGAGACGAATGAAAGATCGCGGAGAGGCCGGGCGATATGCGAGATACGTTTCAATTACGTAAATATTTATTTCGAGTTTGACTTTTATCGGCACCAGTTTATCAGGGTGAGAAGACGAACTTTCGAATACGAAATTTGTGGGATAAAGATCATTACTGTTACAAAGTGAAGTTATCAAGGGAAATACTGTCATTCATCCAGTAACAGTACTAGTATAGTTTTAAGTGCATTGCAGCTGAGGTAATTTCGCACTAATGTGCTCCCACTGGGGATCTAACCGTTTCCACCTAAGGCAGTTGCACTGCTCAATTAGCTACCCGGGAACTGAGCCTTAACCCATTCACGAAAAGTTTATTCAGTCTCACTACATTCTTCCAAGAGACATTAGAAAACATTAAAATAAATACAAAATACATTCCACATTTTCAATGGAAAGCATTTTTAACTTTTTATCTTATTATTTGAAAAGTTACGTAAACAATTTTAAAAGTATACCTTTATGACACTTACAAGGGGAACGCCAGACTCGCGTAACAGGGATTTGCTTGAGACTTTCAGGGTAGGTCTAAAATAACATACACTTCATCGACTTTTGACACCAACGATCCTTTGTTTATGAAAAATTAGCACCTGAAAATTGGAGTTTCTCAACCACGCAATGCACGAACATTACCATGGATATCGCGAAATTTTCCATGCAGAAAATATTTTCTCTCAATTATTTTGACAAATAACTCATATCTTCGCCATTACATTAGCGGAGTGCCAACTACACATAATGGATTACGGAGTACTTATAAAAGATCTATGATTTAAAATAAGGATAAAAATATTATATTATTATAAGAATGCAAAGATTTCTCGAAAGTATTTTTCTCGTTCAATTTCACTTACTTTTGCATTGTGTATCCTATGTATAGCTGAGAACCGTCTTTACATATCTAACTTATATTTGAATAAATGTTCACGAAAACGGTTAATAATATCTCGAAGGTTAGACGTTGAAATTTAATGGCGAAAATATGAGTTGTCAAAAAAAATTGAGAGAAAATATTTTCTGCATGGAAAATTTCGTGATATCCATGGTAATGTACGTGCGTTGCGTGGTTGAGAAACTCCAATTTTCAGGTGCTAATTTTGCATAAACAAAGTATTTGGTGTTAAAAGTCGATGAAGTGTATATTATTTTAGAGCAGGGAACCTATCCTGAAAGTCTCAAGGAAGTCCCTGTTACGCAAGGCTGGTGTTCCCCTTGTTAGTTTATGCAATGTTCCTGTTTTACTATAATTATTAATAATACTTCGTAATAATTTTTTTCTCTTCTTTTTTTAATTTGATCATTTGTAAACCTATTAGAAACAATTCAAAAGTAATATAAAAGGAACCTCTGTGATATGTAGCTGATGTAATGTTTCCTATTTTCTTCAAGTTTATAAACGTTATTGCGATTCTAGATAGCCGGACAAGATTACACAAATCTCTTGGCTATCACGAAATTTGACATATGTAACTATATGTACATTTTATGCTTCATTTTAAATTGTAATCGTGGATATGATATTTCTTGAATAAATATAAAAAATGTAAATAGCATGGCAATGTTCAACGTTTTGGTTATTATGTTCCTTATTAATATCAGCCTACAACCCTAAGTACGTACATGTTTTTTACCAAGATTACCCCCAAATTTATATAGTACCTACAGTCATTTCCAAAATTCGTTAATATTCTTGGCAATAATGCCTCAGGACGTGCATAATTCCTTTCATTCTCCTATCCAATGACCCTTAACACCTCTTCCTTCAAAATTTTTTCTCAATCGATCTTCAACCGTTCATAATACCACCACGCGAAGACTTTTTGCTTCTCTTGTATAACTTTCATTGCGGTTGCAGCCATGGATCAGTAAACTCCACTTACGGGTTTTCGTGTTAAGGTGCAGCGGTGGCTTTGTATTCTTTCTATGCGCCATTTCTTTTTAAATAACATTTTTATTACGAAATATCTCTTTAAATTTGAAAGCCTTTTCTTGCCATGCTTAAATTCTAGTAATTTCTTTTTAAAACCCCATTCTAGGTCATTAAGCTTCCTAAACGACCTAATTCATTCAACTCTATTACTTCGCTTCCAACAGAGTTGTAGCTCATTCTCTCATCGCAGAAATTTGACTCTTTCTCGATTTATTCTCGCACAAAACCGATATAAAACTATGACAAACACAAAACCGATATAAACCGATATTCTATGCTTATCAACGCTTATTTCCGAATCTTGGAATGGGAATGTCGCGATATGAACGCGGAAAATATCCAATATCGCGCTGAAAATTACTTTTACAGAGCTGCGCACAGAACACGAGATCTGCGAAACATCCTTTTCTATTTGGTAATACCTTTCCGTCACGAGCTGACGACCGCATTTTCATTCGGAGGATGCGAAGTAGTAAAAATTAATTCCTCTTTCACGAAGCGAGAATCCCGGCGCGAGCGGCTCTGTTACCGCCAAGCTATTTTTTATCCGCTCCAAATTAAATATGCAGATAAAAAACCTCACGGAAAGGACTTTTCTGTGTTTTCCAAACCGGATGCGTGCCATCGCTGCGGAGTGAAGTATCCTGGCATTTAAAAACGTCGGATGAGAGATACAACGCGGCCTCTTTAAGTCAGACAAATGGCAGCAGGAGCAGCGTAATCGCCGTCGGAAAATTCTACGCGGAGAATTGACCGCATCCATCGGGGAATTCCTACCACACCTGTCGTAACAGGTCGTCAACCCTCGAGATGGGGTGAACATATCCGACGAGACCCACTGTGGGAGTGCATAGCACTTTCGGACCTGCGTCGCCTCCTCGCTAGACTCAGTTAAACCTCTTTTTTCCCTATTTTAGTCGTCGACAAAGAGGATCAAATCCTTTCTAAGGCTCAACCTCCTGAGACGTGCCTTCAAAGTCGAAGGTTTTTGGAGGCTGTGCACATCGCGCTTGTCGTAAAGGGAAGCTAACGCGTCGAGATGAAATCTAGGTGAAGTCACCCTCGAAATTACGCTTTCAAGGTATATCTCAGAGACATTTTACGGCATTTCTCCTCGTGATTACGGAAGCTCACCTAGCTTCAATTTACATATTACGTCTAAATTTTTTGGCGCCGGTAATCTGTGCTACATGAAATCCCGAACGTTTCACGATGAATTTAGCAAATAAATGTTTTCTTAACGTTGGCAGGTCTTTTACTTCTGCCGCCCTTGTAATAATAGGACTGGATTATATTTTCCTAATCATGCCTAAAAGAGACATTCACAGTGACATTTTTCCTAGCTCTATAACAACTAACTTCTGCTTCTCTCACGGAAAGATTAAAAACTTGCATGGCCTAACCTTCCCCAAATTTAATTGATTATATACAAAACGATGAAACGCATTCACCGCTGAAGTTCAGCTGTTTTCCTTTTCAATTCTTACTTTTTGCCAGTTAACCTTTATTATCTCTTACGTAACTTGATAGGTTTTCTTTATATATACATGACTTATTGTTGTAACAATTTCTCTAATCCCTACTTTTTATATCCTATAAATATGCAAGAGGTATATTATGGATTATAATTAGATATTAGATACATTGAATAAAATGATTGATTCTACCAAATAAATATAGTATATAATGTATGATTTAATTTTCTGAGAACTGAAAATTTCATTTTATTAAGATTGATANCTATTAAAAAAATAATGGAAAAAAAGGAACTAAATTTTATCGGGAAACTAAAAAGTATATTAAAACTGGATTTAGTTACCCGGATTAGTTTCTATGTATGAATTTTTATTTTTATCTCAAATTGGATTTTAAGAATGTTAGAGTATAATACTTTATGCGTTAACTGAGTAATTGTGAAAAGTGAGCCGAATATTCTGTTGTCATTAATGTTATTTTTCTAAAGTATCTACTCAAAATTGATGGACTGTACTCATGGCATTACTATCATTTCTCTGCTTCTCAAATTGTGGCAAAATATTTGCGAGGGTACTGAAATAGGAAATCGTATCAAAATCGCGTAAAGTATCGCGTCAAGTAAAATACTTCATGTACCTATATATTCCTTCACTTTAGGTGCAAATTTCAAATACGAACTCCATCTATTTGAGAAGTAATGTAAGAAAAAACTTCAAAAACCTTAAGTCAGATCATACCGTCTATCTTCACAAAGTTACATGAGCTAGTACGAACGAACTTGACGACTTTTACATTTAAATTTTCTCATAGCACTGAATTCCAGAAAGGAATCTCCCAGTCATGAGATTGCTCGAAGAAGTGAATTCTATCGTGCTACAAATGTATATTAAAAGTTACCGGTTAGCATACGTCGGAATAACAGCCAAGAAAAGTTGCGGCAACTTGCTTTGAAGATGTTTCATTTCGGCAAAATATAGTTCGGAAGTTCTAATCAAATTTCTAAGCGAACTCTTTGGTCCTTTAAATCCAGCCTGACATCGCTTGCAGCAAGTCAAACTTGAGGAAGTCGCAGGTGGTCTGCTGACCGTAGGCTGTACACGTCTGGTTTATTCCCTTATACTCAATCTCATCGAACTACTTTCACGAAACTTGCTCTCTTGCTTCATAGCACAACATCTCCTGTAGGGGGAAAGAGGGAGTATGAGAGAAAATGAACCCAGCGCAAGGGACCTGAAATCGTCCAACTGAAGCTTTCCTTCCCTTTGAAACTCCTGAACAGAACAGGAACTAAGTTAAGGACATAATTCAGCTATACATCTATGATGAGGTCACATGACAATAAAAAAGACATTCAAACAAATTCGTCAAAATTTCAATGCATCCTTCTCTTACACATGGAAGAATCAGAAAAAGATTTAAGTTTCAAATGTGTTCTTCTTGGGATGCTAACTTCATGTCAACTGCTGATTATATTATCGATATGGATGATGATTATCATCACTGTACTGGTACTGAGTGCTCAATTGATCATCACGGGTATAAGCAGGCTAAGAATACAGCCATGTCTATTTATTTACACGTAATATGTACTTATTACGTTAAACTTTCCAATGCTAAGCAGACGCATAAATCGTAGGTCCCACAGTTGACTAACAAAGACCAATTAAACTATAAAAAATCAGATGAAATTACCAACTCACTAAAATACTGAAAAACATTGACACGTCGTGATAGTTTTTAAATTCATATCTAGGGATTTAAATGTATTCAAGAGATGTTAGTCTAACATACGTCTTCTCGTAAAAAATGTATAGTAATTATCGTAATTTTTTAGTAAAAGAGGGAAGAGCCTCGATAAAATTCAAATAATATAGAAAGGTAAACTATAAGTAACCAAGAATGAGAATTACAATGACCTAGCGATTTTATGTCGGAATGAAGAATAAAAACTTAACGCAATTCCACTTTAAATAAACTTTATTGCTTGAAGATGTTACGAGTATAGCAAAACGTAGGCCCCAATAATGTTTATTCAAAATTGCACAAATTGTTTCCTTCTTTCCATCATAGATGAATTCCAACAAGAAATGCCTGAAACCGTTCTATTAATAATAATTTATATTGAATAAAAATCCTACAATAACATTTCCAAACAACGCCAAATGATTCTGATGATACATTAACAGGATTCAACATACAAAAATAAGACTGTCAGAGAAAAAAAACTGCAACTCTTCTATTCATATTAATGACTTTTGGAACCTAACTTCGGTATAGGCAAGCCCGATTAACTCGTATTTTTATGAAAATACGGACAAAAGTGAACTTTCTAGAAGATAATTGAACATATAGAAGAGAAATTTATTTTTAGTCATACTTAAACATCTTTAATGATTATCATAAGGTAAATTAACATTATACGTTAGAAAAAATACTCCATTGCACCCTTACTAATTCCTTATCTCATTAACTTTCATCGTCTCAGCAGATTTGAAATTTCCTGAGCGTTGTCGCTTCCGCTTCTATCTTGGTGTAGAAGACGGCAACATATATTACCCTAAAGCCGTCTGAATGAGGTATTCTGAATTCTGCCTCCCCTTCTATTCCTTCCCTTTAGAACTTCAATTTTTACTCTAATTTCATCCGTTCGTCTATGATATACGCTTGAAAGAGCCTAGAGTCTGGAAGTTTCTCGGTGAGTTTATGAAATCAAATTACCCTTCATCATTCTCTCGTTTATCACGATCACCGTCATTTTCCTAATTTTGCTATCATGAGTTACGGTCTGATAGCAACATCATCCACCCTTTTCTTTATACCTGAAAGGAATTTTAACACCTTAAGAAATATTACATTTTTGAGATTCTTGGTTAACGACTTTCTTCACATCATTCCGTGAGACACTTCAGAAATTTCATTTAATGCATTCAACTCCCTCAACTCTGCTTTTGAGATATTCTTTAGGCTTGAAAGACGAGAAAATTTCAAACTGTTACTTCATCACTGCCAATAATTAACATAACGGTATAAAAACTAATAAATATAACATATAATTATAGTAACTAGGCATTTGGTGAGAAGAATTTCAGACGTTGTGGACCAGTATTACAATTTGTCCTTAGGAAATACAATTGTTTAAAGAGGATTTATTCGCTGGTTGAGGGAATGGCTTTTTTCGCAGTAGAAATGTATATATTTGCATTAAGTTAATTGTTTAAACTCACGAACACGAAGAAGTGCAGCGCTAGGCGATACGATTTGTTAAAAAATAAAACAATGAAATAGGGTAATGAAAATACTTTCAGATGCAGGTAGGGAATCCTTGAAAGAAGGAAGATTAGGAGTTAGGCTGCCACTGCGCAATAAATTCAGCGAAAGCATGTACATTTGCGGAAGACGTAATCGGCATTGTGCAACCGCCCAATTACTAGGCCGATTCGACTACGAGCGTAAAATAAGATAAATAAATGCTAGGGGTAGTCGTTTTAGGGCTCGTTCTTTCCGCGAACGATACGGGACAACAATAAACTAAAGAAATAACTCAAATGCTCGGCGTTTACACCACCTGCCGTACGTACAGGGCTTTAATATACGACTATAAAACTGAAGAAATGCAAGATAAAATTAGTTACACATTATGAGCTATTTCAATAAAATTAGTGATAGTGTCTGGAGAATATAAATATGTGTATATTTATAGCTCTATGCCTGTTTATTTATGCACAGATTTGGAGTTTTTAAGGAACTTTGTAAACATCACGTCCGATTGCATTAGAATAAACTAGCAAAAATTTTGTCGCAGTCGATTATAGAAGATTTTTATCATACGGTAGAAGGGACCCGATATTATCCTGGATACTGGAGGTCTCACTTCATGTATAAGCCATCCCTTATGTGTAAGCTAAAACATAATTTTGTACTGCTGGCTGTTATTACTTTATTTACTTAGATTATAATGACTGGAAACGCTATCTAAAATAATGTTTCCCGCAGGAAAATATAGAGACTGACAAATCAGTGCTGCGAAAATTCGGTAACGCTCTAAAAAGATACCGCAGGCGAAAGCACATCAGCTGACGGTACTTCGAACGCACCGAAATCATCTGATTACGAAGCCTCATCAGAGTCCCTACCATTGTAGACGCAAGCACGTATTGAATTAGTCATAACATCCACAAGCTACTCGCACGAAATTTTCCTGCGCCGAAGGGTAAAATAGTAATAAAATTACTGGCCCGTAAGTAGTGGAGAGGAGAAGACCGAGGACAAATAAAAACTCCCTCTCCTCTCAATTTTGCGAAAGCAGCGACGAAATTAAGTTTGCAGCATCGCCCACACTCACTTTACAGTAAAACCAGCCCCTTTCCTCATCCTGACGGGGAAGGGAGCGGAAAATGATTCGGAGAAGCAACGAGGAATATTTTTCCACTCCTCTCTTACGCAAAGCTCGCGATAAAATTCCCGCTTCCGATGAAGAGAAAAACGAAAGAACGGCAGAAAAGCGCGTCAGGAAAAGGTTGGAGGAGGAAAGATTAAACGTTCACCGAAGAAGAGAAACCGCACCACGGACCTCTGTCGGAGAGATGGTGAAATGAGATCATCAAAGACCGTGAGTACCATCAGGAGAAGAGGCAGGAGGAAGAAATCTCAAGAGTAATTCCATTTCCTAAGAATTAACTACCAAAACCTCCGATTTGGCCGGGATCCTTTATTTCCTTCCCTCAGTGGCATCTTCTCAAGAGGAAAGGTAAAGGGTTGGAATCGTTTTTGGGTTCTTACGGAGGGAGATCGATAAACAGTGTTTCTCTTCCGGGTAAGGGAATGGAGCAGGATAAACGGAAGAAGGAGGAAAACATGGAGGAAGATAACCCTCAACGCAGAATGTAAGAGAATTCGATCCACCGTTGCCACGAATACGATAGTTTACTAATTAGTAAACCAAGCCAAGATGACGAGATAAGGTTTGGCTAGGTAGACGGAATCTTATAACAAAATAGACTACGATTTCTACTGCCCGAAAATCATAATGAGCAACACAATTTAATGATGCGAAGAATGGACTTCCTACAGGGATCACTGAAGGAGATCGAGTTAATGCTATGCACAATGGGGAATCAAATTCTCTAATCAAAAATCATAGTTTTGAAGTTCTAAATAAAATTGTTCTCGGTCGGATCTGGAAAATTGTTACAGGGAGAGGCTACTTACGATATTTCTTGAGTTTTATTCCTTTCTTATACTGGAAATCTTCCAGAAAGTTTAGACCGAAACAGTGGATTTTGACAGTTTCCTTCTTATTAANACGCACGGACGGTCACCTATCCTTTCTCTCACATACCGTCCGGTGATCGTGCCGACTTTCTGCTTCATACAGAAGCCACCTTCCACTCGATCCCTTCAGACCTATCCCACTCTTATCCCGTTTCTTCCGAACCACACCCTCACAATGCCTTTCTCTGGATTCCATCCTATCTGTCGCTCTCCCACTTACACACGTCGTTTGCTCTATCTCTAAGCCCATAATCAGAGCTCATGTAATTTTAATGTGGTTTTGAGATAAGTCTTCATCTGAACTCGACGCATGAGATACTTCACTTTTGGCAGTCTCATTTTTTATTAGATGAATAGAAACTGCCGCTTAAAAATTAAACGCAATCAAAGGAGATGACATTCACCTCGTAACCGTATTCAAACGCTGAAGGTATAATATACCTTTGAAAAATTGATAAAGCTTTATGAATTATATTAAAGTGTTAAGAACCTAAGTATTTTATATTACGGTATGCTTTTGAAAATAAACGTCCAAATTTCAAATTATGCGTACAGAAATAGATTTAAGGTATCCTTAAAATTGATGGTACGTTCCATCTTAATTTTCTATGCTTTGTAGCTTCAAAATCAGTCATAATTGAGGACATTAAAAATTGAACTATCAGGAAACACATATTGCGGTCAGTTTTTCAAATATGTTTATTTTGGATCCAATGATTGGATAGAATAACAAGGAGACATTTTTAAGGTAGGATATATCTTTGACATTAATTAGATTAACAGAATGACAGTAAAAATGGAAACTAGCCACAGAAAATCAAACGATGAGACACGCTAATCACTTTTACCTCTATTTATGAATATACTCGATAATTTCATCACTAAAATAGCTAATAATAATATAATTGCTAATCCTTATGTACAATTAATCATTTAAAGATTATTAGAGCTTCTCTATCTGTGGGTCTTATTCTATTTCCCTACGCTATCAGAGAATCTTTCGTGTATTGCGTATCTAATTACTATTACTTTGCACTATAATGTCGTTTTACCTTTGTCCATCGAAATAATCATGTTCGTCTACATGAAATTTTAATTCTTCTTGAACCTCCCGTACTTCTTAGAAATAAATAATGAGAAGGCAATTCATAAACGTAGCGTGAAAATTCCTCTTAATGTCGTAACCAGTGGATATCAAAGATTTTGGCGGAAAATAGAAAGTTCTCCAGAATTATTTATTTACTGCATAGCATTTTTCAGATCCACTTTTCACCATCATTAACTCTACTGTAGCCACGGGATTACCTACACATCTCCAAACATGGTAAATAATCGAGGATCATCGTCCCATCTTATTTAGTATTCCTTATCACCTCTTAATATTGCAATATTGCAGAGGTCCCTCTAAACAAGCTTTTGGAGAGAATAATGAAGTTAGATATTCAATATTTATTCTTGAGAATAGATACCAATAATATATATATACATATCCGTATATATTTAAATAATGACAACATATATATGTAAGTGATACATTGGAGAAGAGAGAATGGAGCGAAGGAACCGCAAACACCGCATTATCTGATATTCTCGGGCTAGACGAGATGTGCGGTTACGAAGAGCAGAGAGAATAAATGAGTCGGGATTAAGATTATACATTACGGAGGCAAGTAAGTGGGGAGATTCGAAGAAAGAAAACCATTCTCAAGCATTGAGCGCAGAGGAAAATATGTATAGAGAGAGATAGAGGTATGTAAATACCTGTAAATTATTAAAATGAATGAAAAAAAGTAAATGTAAAATGCTTATGGAATCCAGAAGCGCCTCTTTTCGAGTAACTGTCGCTGAATGTATCTGCAAGCAAACAAAGTTAAACGAATTGTTATCTTTCTATCCAGTATTTTTTTCCATACAGATATGTAACGTCGTACTTGTCGGTAAGAAAATTACCTCAGAAAAAACTCTTTTCATACAACTAAGTTACCAATTCGAGACTTTTTTGAAAAATATCAGAATATAATCAGATAACAGAGAGGCTAATCCCTAATGAATAATGGAAGCAATTGGAATATCTTAATAAAAGTTGTTTGACCGGGTTAAAAATAAATTGTGTTCGTTGAAGCCTAAAATGGAAGAATTTCTTTTGTGCGCTGGGATATATAAGATAGACAAATTGCTTGATATTTGCAAAAATTCATCGAATAATGTGCCATTCTACGAGCATATGACAATTGAATGTGAGCAACTCAGTCAATTTCTAAAGAGAGAGAGAGTTAATATTACGTAAGGGAATCGAGGTATGAATAAAAGCTGCAGATGGAAAAAGCAATTCAACTTGTTCATTCGATAGAAACCGGGGGATTATGGTCGTCCGAGGCTGCGATGTGCAAGGTTTTTATCCCCAATATGCAAATATTATGCACTCTTCTTTCCTCCTTCATCATACATACCAGTGGACAAATGAACATTGTAGAAAGCAAACTTTTGGAGAGAAAAATTTAATAACAGAAATTCTTCTGTTTGCTTCGCTTTAATAGATCGAGAGTTTATATAAAATACCCAACTTCAATCATCTCGGTAAAGAATGGAGCATGGGAAAGCGAAATAAAGCCAACATTTACCCGAAATGAGTGTAACTCCATCCCGGTTTTCTTACCTGGAAACCCGTAACCTAATTAGCGTTTAATATCGATATGCTCGTTTGGTAATTGCATTTATCGACCCTCGGAATTTTTTGCGAGGGACTAATTCGCGCATAAATTTCGTGAGTAATCGCCCCGTGTGCGCCCGTGCGTGTACTTAAACTCGGTTGTATTAAATGATTAATGAATGTGTACGGGATATTTTCTTCCGAACAAATTCAGCTATAAATTTCCGCGCGGGTACTACCCCGTAAATAAATACTAACTCATAAATTAGTTAGGTTTAATTACCATTCTATAACCATATTTAACCGAGGTTTCAGGATGTTTTCGAACTCTTCTAAAACGCCTAAAGGTTTTTCATTATAAATAGTTTTGACTGAAATTTCTCATAACCATGAATATTCAAGGTATTAAAGAAAACCTTTATTCGTGGAAAAGAATCCTTAGTGAACGCAAAATCACTAACGCTTTGCGGGGTATAATGTATTCAGAGATTTAAAAGCCGAATGATTAAAGTGTAACTGGGCACTCGACTCAAAAAACTATGCTGCATTTCAGAATTCTTTGGCTCCCAGATAGCCAAGTGGGCAACGCGTTCGACTTTGGTGAAAGCGGTCCTTGGTACGATTCCCGGTGGGGGCTCACGTGCGAAATGACCTTAGCTGTCGAAGCACTTTTAACAATAACACTACTACTACCAGAATTCTCTCGGATACATCGATCCCCAGCTACTTTACGGCTTACTTTAGTTTTCGTGAATTATTGTTATAGTACTGCTCAAGTGGTTTTTGTATACAGTTTCCTTCACATCTTTTAGCTTGTACTATCAGCTGGTTTGCGCAGGTCTTTCACACCCCACTTTTCAGTGGGTGTTTTCCCTGTGCTGTGGAGATATTTTTTCCGAAGTTACTACTTAGTTATTTTACATCCACAAATTCTTCTTAAGTTTTCTATTTCTATTTACAAATTTATTCATTTTTATTTATAACATTAACGACATATTGGATAAAAGTAGAGANAGTGGAAGGAAGAGAGCAAGAGAAAATGACCAACTCAGAGGTAAGCTTGCTTTAAAGGCAGCGGGCCACTTGGAAATGCTATTTAAGGGTCACGTGAACGTGGGCGGTAATTTTTTTTCCTCACATTTTTTGCTTTAAAGGAGATACAGAAGGTATTTTTACAGAATTTGGGATCGATTAGAGATTTTTTAGCGCCGCAAATATTACTGATATTCGGTATAAATAAAGTAACTTGAACGTAATATGAAATACACTTGTAAGAGTCGAGGTGCTTGGTGCTTGGGAGAGGTATGAGGGCCATTTTTTCGTAAGTTTCTACAACTCCTTTTCTTGCAAACAAACAAACCGTTTGGAAATTCTGACGAAATTAGGATTATAAGGATTTCACGCTTTCCTGGTATATCGATTGTACAAAAGATTCTCGGGGTTTCAACCAGGTAAGAACAGAAGACATTGCTGTCGCCAACGTTTCGAAGACATAATTTGTCAATTTCCTCAGGGGTGAGGTGATTACAGGGATTGCCATCGAAATGTTAGCGACAGCAATGTCTCCTGATCTCCCTTGGGTGGAAACCGGGGGATTATGGTCGTCCGAGGCTGCGATGTGCAAGGTTTTTATCCCCAATATGCAAATATTATGCACTGGTTGTTGATGGGAAAATTTAAAAGTTGTCATTAAAAAATCCCCAGATTAATTAATTTTATCCTTTGATCTGTAAGGAATCTCACGGTTATAAGGTAAGGATTCTTTTTCACTAATTGTATCAGCTACTGTGCAGAGATACCGTAATCCACGGATAAATTGACTTTGATATGCTAATCAGTCAACCTTAATCCAGATATTATATGTTTTTCAGCCGTTTAAATCATGTTCTCTAGATAAATTAGGCATAGGCATCTGTGTTTGAAAATATCATTTATGTAAAACATTTACCATTCAAAGTCGAGTCTATTTTAAAGGAAAAATCTCACAGAAAAAAATTCTTTATCTTAGGAAGAAAATAGTGTATCATTATCCATTTCCTTGACAATATATTTACCTTTCTCTTCTTTTTTACGAGACTTTCATAGGAGAAAAAACATTTTGCCTACCGAACCCTACTCTATCGATTGAATGGGGTCTTGCCGACTGGACCCTTGTCATATCGAAAGGAAAGGTGTAAAACGTAAGATGAAGAAAGGTAAAAAGAAGTAAGAAAAGGTATGATATAGGCTAGGACGGAACGAAGGGATTTGAAGGGAGGGATAGAAAGGAAAACTGCATGTGTGCTTCTGACCGGGTGCCTGTGTGCGCGCCGAAATGGTAGGTCGTAACTTTTGACGGCGGCGTCGCAAAAACCCGTCACGTTCCCTTTTCCTTCAGGGTCTGCACGGTGGGCTCGCAGACCTCATCTGAGGTCACATGAATGTGACGCAAACGACGTCGCGGAAGGCCATACCTGCCGGGGGCACTGACATCCACGTCGGCTCAGCATCTCCATCACACGCACGGACGGTCACCTATCCTTTCTCTCACATACCGTCCGGTGATCGTGCCGACTTTCTGCTTCATACAGAAGCCACCTTCCACTCGATCCCTTCAGACCTATCCCACTCTTATCCCGTTTCTTCCGAACCACACCCTCACAATGCCTTTCTCTGGATTCCATCCTATCTGTCGCTCTCCCACTTACACACGTCGTTTGCTCTATCTCTAAGCCCATAATCAGAGCTCATGTAATTTTAATGTGGTTTTGAGATAAGTCTTCATCTGAACTCGACGCATGAGATACTTCACTTTTGGCAGTCTCATTTTTTATTAGATGAATAGAAACTGCCGCTTAAAAATTAAACGCAATCAAAGGAGATGACATTCACCTCGTAACCGTATTCAAACGCTGAAGGTATAATATACCTTTGAAAAATTGATAAAGCTTTATGAATTATATTAAAGTGTTAAGAACCTAAGTATTTTATATTACGGTATGCTTTTGAAAATAAACGTCCAAATTTCAAATTATGCGTACAGAAATAGATTTAAGGTATCCTTAAAATTGATGGTACGTTCCATCTTAATTTTCTATGCTTTGTAGCTTCAAAATCAGTCATAATTGAGGACATTAAAAATTGAACTATCAGGAAACACATATTGCGGTCAGTTTTTCAAATATGTTTATTTTGGATCCAATGATTGGATAGAATAACAAGGAGACATTTTTAAGGTAGGATATATCTTTGACATTAATTAGATTAACAGAATGACAGTAAAAATGGAAACTAGCCACAGAAAATCAAACGATGAGACACGCTAATCACTTTTACCTCTATTTATGAATATACTCGATAATTTCATCACTAAAATAGCTAATAATAATATAATTGCTAATCCTTATGTACAATTAATCATTTAAAGATTATTAGAGCTTCTCTATCTGTGGGTCTTATTCTATTTCCCTACGCTATCAGAGAATCTTTCGTGTATTGCGTATCTAATTACTATTACTTTGCACTATAATGTCGTTTTACCTTTGTCCATCGAAATAATCATGTTCGTCTACATGAAATTTTAATTCTTCTTGAACCTCCCGTACTTCTTAGAAATAAATAATGAGAAGGCAATTCATAAACGTAGCGTGAAAATTCCTCTTAATGTCGTAACCAGTGGATATCAAAGATTTTGGCGGAAAATAGAAAGTTCTCCAGAATTATTTATTTACTGCATAGCATTTTTCAGATCCACTTTTCACCATCATTAACTCTACTGTAGCCACGGGATTACCTACACATCTCCAAACATGGTAAATAATCGAGGATCATCGTCCCATCTTATTTAGTATTCCTTATCACCTCTTAATATTGCAATATTGCAGAGGTCCCTCTAAACAAGCTTTTGGAGAGAATAATGAAGTTAGATATTCAATATTTATTCTTGAGAATAGATACCAATAATATATATATANGTTTTCGATGGCGGAAGTGGCACTGCGGGTTGGGGCCATGGCTAATGAGCGAATGCGCTAGTAACTTTGAGGTAGTTAGGGAGAGGAGAAAGGAGCTCTAGCTGCGTGAGTACATGTCCTACCGCTCCAATTTCATACCGCAACAACAGCCAAATCAACCGGACCTAGGGCCAAACAAGCCAAATAACCTCGCTTTAACAACACCGGATTCGTTGCCATTCAGGAAACAATCTCGAAATACGCAAAGCTCTGATCATTGGTGATTCTCCATGAAGAGTAAAATCTTCCACGAGCCTCTTGGTAATTTTACTCAGCGTAGGGAAAGGGCAAGGGTATCCTGATTTTCCCTTTTCTTCCTCCCGGAACCTCGAGAGATAGGGTCGTAAAGGATTCCAAGTCATACGTTTTTGTTCGCGCTCTATTGCGGTCCCGGTAACCAGGACGTTAGAGCGGACGACGGGAAACAAACAAGGTATGAGGCTTATTAGAGCCACAGTTACACGCCCAAGTTTTGTCATATTGGGACGTCTCTGCTCTCCGGTACTTTTGTGCGGATGGGGAACACAGGAAAGGAATAGTGCGGAGGGTAATTTAACAAGGGCACTCGTGGGGAACCCGACGGTAGCTGTAGTAATTGAGTACCGCGCTGCGATTTCCGAACTAACGACTTCAAAATTCCGTGAAACTGGTGAGGGGAGGAAACACGATCCCAGTCCACGATTTTTATAATTATGGGCGGGGAATTTCGATGCCTGTCGCATATATCGTGAGCGTTATTTGTTTTTAATTAAGGGAGCGGTATTTGTGATTATTATTTAAAAAAGTTAATACAATTACGTAGAAAGGAATTCGATGGGCGATGGATGGTTTTCTCTGCTTTAACGCAACGGAGCATTGTGAAGACTTCGAATTTATTTCGATGAAAATCATCTGCCCGTGATTGGACCTAGGATTAGATTTATCACTCCAAAAGATTATTAATTTTTATCTGTAATACAACGTACTTATTGGTTAAATTTTTGGAGTAGTTAGCTTCATTAATTTCCCTGTCTGTGGTCACTCATTATCCGTGATTTCAATCGGTGTGTATTCCTGTGTTAACAATTAACCGTAATATTTGAATGTACAAAATCAATTGTCAAGTTATATACCCAAAATATTAACTTCGGAAATTTACCTAAACTTTCATTGTGGAAATGATGGACCAGTTATCATCAAATCTAAATTAATTATTCACTTATTATTATTACACATTTATCATTGCAAGTATGAGCAAGTCCCGGTGGCAGTGTGTGCAATTTTGAAAAATTTCAATTATACAAATAGTAAAATGTTGCATGTATTGAGGGGGCACTTATAATCTGCCTGGCATTCGCCCTACACACTTCAATTTTCTTCGATAAGGAAATAAGGAGCACAGCATGGACAAAATACAACTATGACGCCATTAGATATTATACTAACGATCAACGGTTTCCAACTTAACATGAACAAAAGTGCTCCTTGAAAAGACAAAATCTCTAAAATATAGTTCATAACTGATGGAGAATATTTTTTGAAGTTAGATACAGTGTAAAGCTAATTCAATCGAAATACACAGAAATAAGATTTACAAAATTGCATCAAATCTGTAACTGCGAAGCGTTACTTACACAGAAATATGGTTTACAAAATTGCATCAAATCTGTAATTGACCCAGAGGTAAGTTTCCATTCGTGTTACATTTAGCTGGCAATAGCAGTAGGATATCCATACTGCCTACCGAGTTTGATCATTATGCAGCTGAGAGTTAACAAAGGGAAAATAACATTAACACGTGCCTTTGATGAGAAGCGGATCCGTAACCACAACTACTGCATACAATAAGCCAGCACGTCCACCTCGCAAACCTGATAGTTTTAACGATCCTTACGAAAGGATCTCAAGAGTAGAGTTAGTCTTACAGTAAATTTGGTTATCCCACAACTCGCGGAACGGAAGCAGGGATTATCAATACAGCAAGAACTAGTAGCTCCGTATCACCCATCTTACAACATTTAAATTCCAATTCCTGAGTAAATAAACACTCAAAACGATAGATAAATGCTGAAATACCTGGGAAATATTGGCATTTGAGCAATCAAACAGTGGGCGTGGAGAAAGCTGCGATTCTTGGTAGGCCAGTAATGTGTGATCAAAAATCGTATGAATTATTAAACACTCGTTTAATGCAGCGTATTTTTATGCATTTAACAACACTTCGAAATGCAAAGCTGGAAATGAGGGATGGGTGCAATGAGGGAAAAAGCATTCCCCATTTGCATTAAAGCGATTGGATTCATAACCCGATTCCATATCATATTAATGGATTTTCGCCTGAGATATTTGTTTAGATTTATTTATGCAAGCGCTGCCATCGCATTCACGCACGAGATAGGATTATTGCGTAAGTAATTAAAACGATTATTATTCATCTGGAAAAATAAATGAGCGCATTTTCATTTAAATTGGCTATATTTGAGGAATAACCTAAATGCATGTAAACAGGATCTCATCGCACGCATGATTCACATTAATTTAAAACACAAAATATGCCGGAATTTAAAGAGGCATTAGCAAGCAAAAATTATTATTCTTAAAATATCAAAGTGATCAATATGAATCAGTTAGAGGTATATTTCTTGTGATATATTGGGGAAAGGAATTAATGCGCTATTGTTACCAAATCGATGTATTTTGAAAGTGTTTTCTCATTTAAATTGGGTATTTAAAGGAGAAAACGATTAAATTATGATGAAATAAAATTTTAAATAGTAACCGTGAATCTTCTCTCTCATTAGACATTTCTTATTATCCTTACCTCTAAATAAAAAACTTTCAGTAAGCGAAAGTAAAGTCACATTTTTACGGGATATTTTTTTAGTACTTCTACGAATTGATTCAAAAAGTCAGCATTCATGTACTAATTTCTTTTTATTGA
This sequence comes from Ladona fulva, assembly GCA_000376725.2. NCBI lineage: Eukaryota > Metazoa > Arthropoda > Insecta > Odonata > Libellulidae > Ladona > Ladona fulva. Next base: position 132,710 of record KZ309208.1, on the reverse strand, counting down.
GATCGACTTCGATACTAATTTTTCAAATACGATCGTTAAGTATTAAGCCTAGAATATTTCGCTCCAGAATGAAAATTATGCACTTAAATCATAGAAAGGCTGAAAAGCGTTACATTATTATGATAAAAATCTTTATTCGGCGGTTTTTTTAGGTTAGGCCCATGTGGGCATCTCTTACACATAACTTCTGCAGTCATACATGGTATGGTTATGAAAAAAAAAAAACACAGCACAGGTGTGGGAAAAAATACTCCTCGGCTGAAGTCAGCCGAGAGTAGAGAGAGAGAGAGAGAGAGAGAGAGAGGCTTTCAGAGCATTGTCCATGATCGATGAACTATTTCGACTAATCGATGAGACTACAACGATCAACAGGCCTGGACAATTTTGCATCATCATTCCTACCCTGTAAGCCACCTTTCGACACTGACACGTCATATTACTTTTACTTATAAGAATATCTTATACGCATTTATAGATGTAACGACTACTGTTAAGGAAAATCATCTTGGATATTAAGGCGTAGCGAAAGTAATTCAAATTTCCTCATTTCGCCTGGCCCTGAAACAATTTTATCGCCCACTTTCTCTCTTCCCCTAAAACGGAGCTCGTTTATCCCTAAAATTGAAGGAAACGAAAGGCACTCCCGCCCACTTCCCTCCCACTTTGTAAGCCTCTTTATTTGTCGCAGATTGGTCAAGACGCCGGCGAAGAAAATGGAACGCCGAGAAATTGGAAAATTTTGGATCCGCGCCGAGCTTATCTCGTCATCGCTTCGGCTGCATGATTGAAGAGCGGACGGCCGAAATAAAAGCGGAAAGAGAGGAGGAAAACGCTTTTCGTCGTTCTGAATCAACTATTAAAAGAGCACTCTCAACGATTGGGATAGAAAGGAGGAATATAAAAGGGCTCTCCGTCGCTACTCTGCGCGCTAATTCATCGTCCGCGGGACGGGATTTCCCGCCTCCGGAACGCATGTGTCATCATTAGGGATGGTAGCCGAGTGGCAGAGCTGTGATCGCAGCTGTCCCGTCAGGACATATTCAGATTATGGGAGTATAAATCGGTGATGGAAAACGTAAAGCGCGTCGCTTGATGAAATGTATAAAAAGTTTTGGAGACGTGACTGCAGAGCGTTGCTGCTGGGGAAACTGGGGAACTGTTAAAGTGATAGGAAATTGTCCGAGTTATATTTAAAAAAACTTAACTTCCAGGAGAAAAACAGCGGAAATTGTACGTAATGAAACCTGTATTCAGCGGAAACTTGTCCACTACGGAAAAATTTCTTGGTCTTGGCAGTATTCACTATGGTACGATTAAAACTAGCTTATAATAAATATGATCTGACCCTACTTGGTGTAATGCCATTTTAATAAATGAGACAGCGAAATTCGTATTTTCCACCCAATTTTTATTTAAGACCGGTTTCTGCTTACGTACAGCCATCATCAGGTCTTGGTGAGGAGCGTCCGGACCTATCGATGACTGGATGCTGAAACCGGTCGTAAATAAAAATTGTGTTGATAAATAAAAACTAGCTTACTTGATGTACATTGCATTGCACAGACTAAAGGGGGATGTTTTTTAAGCTACCATTTCTGTTTCGTAAGTCAAGAAAACTTTAAAAGTTTCCGGGAAAAATTATTTACTTTCAATGATAAGCAAAAATGACTGAAAATATTTATCGATGATCTGTGAAATTAAGCTAATATCAACAAAATAACTCGGTGAAAATTGATTTAATTAATTTAACGAATTCTGACTCACTTGTTTTGGTATTTTTCTATAGTAATCATGAGATACGTAAAATTTTGAATGAATTTGTGTGTAACAGTAGAAGATGATTGTTTTAATTACCACTTGAAAAGTTACAACATATATTCATCTTAATTTTGCTACTGTACAGTGGATATAAGACCTCAAACAAACAGAATACTTTACGAAAAAGGATCGGAGTTAGATAACGCAAATAATTTTAATAATAAAGCCACGGTGCTCTATACAAGAGTATCTAACAATAATTCCATAATAGATTGATTCATCTAAGTTACTACGAGACAGTCCTAAAGTTTAAAAATTACGAACGTTACTGATTATAAAAGAGGTTATCATAGAAATGTTTTTCAAACACACGAGCAATAATCTATTTGGCTTGTGTTCGTATACACAAAAACTATTAATTATTACCTAGAGAGGTCATATTTATTTCTGCGCTAGAGTAATAAAGAAAGAAAATCATAAAGTAAGGAGAAAACATTAGTCTCTCGAAAAACTTATGAAAACTGTCGTCTTATTCTATCATTCATATGAATGAGATAAAACCTTAGACCAATTCCGCCTTTGAAACTGACGCAATGATAAAAAAATCTATAAAATAAGATATTTCTTCGCATTGGATTCAGAACTTCCTCTACAAAAAAGATTCAGATTCCCGCGCTCGGGAACGTCGTCTCTCTGCGGAGGTTTTTCGAGCATCGCGCAGACGGCCGTAGAAGTGGAGGACGTGAACGATGATGAATGATAGCGTCGAGGGGCAAACATCCATAATATTCGCGGGTTTGGAAATTGCGTGAGGTTCCTGTGATGGAGGGGAGCCTCTTGTGGAAAGAGAGGCTAACACATTCGCTCGTTTACAGAGTGGATGAATGGCCAAACACAATGGCGCTTTCGGTAATCTCCGTCAGTTCTTTGGAAAAGGAAACTTATTTCCTACATCAGGGCATAGAGAGGAAATCTGATCAGGAATTAATAAAGCGTCGTGATGATTGCGAAATTCCGAAAACTGAAAATTTTGGCTACCCATTAATCCTGGACATATTTCCGGAAATTAGAAATAAGTAGGACATGCAAAACTCCCACGAATGCGTGAAAATCAAGGGCTGTAATTAATACACGCAATGAATCACGTACAGGGATAACGACGTAATCATGTACTTGGTTAACGATGGCCTTAGCCAACGACGTACTTGGTTAACGACTAGTGGCTGTGATAAAAATGTCATGGGTGACGACGCAGGCTTTGGTTTATGATAGAGAAGCCAAACATTCTGGTGAAGACTGACAATTAAAAGCTGCTTTTATGACTGTTTACTTTATTAATGATTAATATTTTACAAATACTTTGTAGTAAATATAAATTAATAATGTATATTTAATATATTTTTTAAACATTTCAGTGAATTTTAGATGCACATTTGACATTTATTGTGTTTCAGGGAATTTGTGCCTTGGCTAACCATAGTACCACAGTTTATTCCAATTATGTACTGCGATATATATTCGCACCAATTATCGAAATATTTTTTCTAAGCATGTTATCCAGCTCATAACCATATTAAGTACCTTTCTCCAAGTATGGAAAGAATTTTTCCTGAGTTCTAGAAAGTTATACTAATAATTAGAAGGCCACAAGCTTTCCTAACACAGATTGTTGATGATTCTTTTTATAAATTTTACAGGATTCTGATTACGTGATTCTGTTTCGAGTTTGAAACCTTCCTGGTTTCTATTGTAATATTCCAAGTAATCCATAGCAAACTTTTCCTGAAATGTTTTACGAAAATGCGATAATAGTCCATTTCACAGCGCGCCATCTATCCCATTTTAACATTTATATCACAGACATAGAAATTAATTAAAAATATTCAGATACAGAATTGTATCCCGGTATATTAAAAAATCGAAGAGGTACGAATAGTCTATTCGGTATATTCATTTGAATTCACTGACGAGACGAAATTAATTCAAAGTATCCATCAATGAAACCAATTCATCGATAGAGCACTGGACTTAGAGATTCCTGATTCACACCCTTGTATCACTTAATAATACGTAGAGACATACAAAGAGAAAAAAATCTACGCAAATCGACTAAAGCACCATGAGGATTTTTTTACTTAATTTTTCCTGAATTATTCATCGAAGGATTAAATAATTTCAAAAAGGTTACGACCGGAGCGACAAAAAAAATGAGTAGCGTAGGTATATTTTAATAAAATGAATGCAAAAGAGCTCAACAAATGGAAATAGTAAACGTGGAAGTGAAATGTGTTAAGGGAAATTCGAAGAAAAGGACATTAAAATATCTAACAGGAAGGTGGAAGAAAAACCAAGAGATAAAGAGCTTAAAATTTGATTCTAGAGATTGTTATTCCGTGAAATGTGTGCGATATTGAAAATAAAGTGGAATTAATTACAAAGAACTGTGAAGAACTTTGCAGACGCCGTAGGCTGGAAAACCATACATATCCTTATATTCAAATATTTCTGATCATTACATTTTCTAGAGCATAAGGCGAGAATTTTCCACGGCCAACTAGGAAATTCTTTGACTTATTCTCATTCTTTATACTCATTTCATTGCACTGATAATTCAAGAAAAAATTTAAATGGCTTAAAAATAGCAGATTAACTACAATACTAGAGGGGATGCGAAGGACGCGCAGGGGCAAGGAAAATATACAACGAGAGGAAGCAGAAAAACTAGATCGAGGCGGAAAGCGAACATTTCCAGCAAAAGGAGAGAGAGGGGATGTGGTACAAAAAGCTCCGCTGGTGTGGAGACTCCATTCAGAGATTAGTTTGCGGATTAATATGGATCCCGCGCAGAGCCGATCTCCTTCGGCTGATTTCCCAATCCACTTCTCAATTTGCGGCAGCTCCCCTAACCTATATCATCTCGATCGTAGAAAAAAGAGCAACGGAGAAGAAATTAAGTCCCTTCGCATTCGTCCACACGGTAGGAGAATCCGACGCATCCTCCTACCGGCTATGGTCGCCTCTATGATCAGCGGCGCATCTGAGAATTATTCCACTCCGCACTTCATCGAACTGTCCCCCGTTTCCCTGCCCTTTCAGCTATTCCGATTGCTCCACACTATCGCGCATCGTTATAATCCTGATGGAGGATTCTCGGTCGACTACCTCCTCCGGGAATAGAGGTTTAATCTGCGGTGATAAAAAAAATCCCTCGCCGGAATTATGTCCTCTATGAGAACGGATCGCCCATCCGCGACTTACTCGAAAGCAAAGAGTTTTTCAGAGATGATGAGATTCTCTTTTGTGTTAAGCTAGTCATATCTTGCGCGAATTTTCCCATTAGTGGCAAAGTAGTCCAATGAGAAATGTGGATATGGTGTGCAACAACAGTTTGAAAGCTGCTAGTCCTTTCACCACGGAGAGCTTTCCTTAATCATATTATCTTGAGATTCATAGGATGCGGGTGGAATACTGGAACTTTGATTACAGGTATGAGTTTCTACCCTTACCAATCCTCGGACACGGGCCCAGAGGAAGGCGAAGTTAATGAAGAATGAGCACCGTGAGAATCTCTCTGGGCATTTCCTTATAATTACAAATACCCAAGAAGATGATTCTTAGAGTTAATAATTTTTCTCCTTCACTCAATTCATTCAAAGCTGCAAATAAAGTCAATATTTGTCAATGCGTATAGATTTATCTTTAAAGGTTAAAAAAACCACCCGGATATGAAAGAATAAGGATGCAAAAGGAAAGTTTCTGTTTTTAAATTAACACCAAGTAAATCTTATCATTTAAATGGTATAGTTGCCACCTTAATGTTTCATTCTTATGTTATATTAGTAATTAACTATAAATTAATTATATGTTATTAAAAAAGCTAAACGTATACCCAGAGCCGCGCATAGCCTATCTGCCGCCCGGGCGCAAATATGATACGCCGCCCCTTGAATTTAAATACCAAAACCATACATTTCCTGATTTGCAGGTAAAAATTATTATGAAAAACGTTGAAAACACATTTTATTATGACTTCGTTCCTCAGCTTGCATTGGTCACAAAACATAAGTAACAACAATTATGTATATTTCGTTTGCAGACAGTAAATTGTTCACATCACTTTCGAGTATCATTATCATATCAATGCGCATTACTGAAAGTGATATGATTTGTATAGAATCTATTTTTCGCGATTAAATATTAACGTTCTAATAAAAACTGCATTGCAGCATAAGTAAACACCCATTAAGGGAATGAAGGAAACTACAGAATAACGTTTAAATTAAAAGTGTACATTTCGAGATCTCAACTGCGAATTCTAGTACAGTATCAACGAAAGCAAATACATCACAAATTGCATTCTCTAAGCTGATGAGAGCCTAGTTGTTTAGCCTGTCTTGGCTCATCGATGAACACAAACGTTCCCCGAACGATCTGAGTTTTGAGAGTGATCGTTTTCCAGCAGCAAAAGTCTCCGGAAGTGTCAATAAAATACACAAAACTACGCTTCTTTGGGACCCTTTAGCTGCCGCCGCCATTGTGCACCCATAGGACGGCGCGGCTCTGTATATATTGGTTAATAATAACACAAACTAACGAAGTCTATCAAGAACAAATCTCAGTCTTCCAGTGATATTTCCTCATTCTTTTAATTATCACATATATAACGTCAATTCAGATGTGAAAGATTGATTTAGAGATGAAACAGGGACTGAATAAAGAGATGATAAAAGAGCTGAGAAAAGAGATTTCATCATCCATGTACAGCATAATCGGGGTAAGCATTGTCTCCTAAGCGAGAGATTTTTGTTGGCTCTGTGCCATGTAAAATTCATATTCATAACGTGCGATGATACTCATCGAAAAACAAAGGAGGTTTTAATTTTCAATTTTTCGTTAGTATAATCGAATGAGCCTATACTGAGGACTCGACTATAATTAAGTCCAAAAGCAATATTATTTACCTGAAGATACATAAGACAGACAGAAATAATAAATTTCAGAGAAAATCGAGCAGGATAACAGAAGAATTTTGTTCCTTTCTTAAGCTCGAAAAGAAGTGGCTAGAGGTTACCATAAAAGCTTTGAAAAATTTTCAATTCATTCATTTATAATTGATATATAAATACATTAATAATTCAATATTTTTATATTTGCCGCAGGTCGATTGGCGGCTCGTTGGAAATCAGTGTGAATGTCTACGTAATTTATCCGATTAAGAGGAAAAATCTGAATTTATATCATATTTGAATAGTTATGAATATTATATCTCGATAAATAAATTTAAATATTTAATAAATAATTAAAGGATTTGCACTTTTGTATTTTAATAACGATAATTCTTCGGCCTCGCTGTTGCAGCTGATTCTAATTAATGCTGCGAACTGGTGATCTGCCCACCACATAAACTGAGCATATAGAACAGTAGTATTATGAAATTATTAAACAAGTAATAAAGAGATAGAGGTATTAGTGCGTAAATTTATAAACTCAGCATATTTTCATGAGCATCGAGAAGATGAGGATTCTTGAGTACACTCTGTTTTCTAAACAGAGACAACTGTCTTGACGAAACTAAAAGATAAGAGTAGGTCATTCAGGAAATTGCATTTGCTCGAAGGAACGCAATATTGCCCGCATATCGCGTCGTATACCTCGTCTCCTCTCCTTGCTCATTTCAAACCTCCATCCTGGCTAATTGCGTTTCCGCCGCCAGCTGGACTCCCATTTGGGCGCTGCCCGTCCGCTTATTTTTAATAGCAAGGCGAAACCGACCCCGCCGACTTCCATAGATGGAAGGACATCTACGGATGGACGTATAACCCACCGCTTGTCCCACGAGGATCCTTAAACCAGACCGCCGTTGTCTCTGCCTCCCCTCTCTTCGGGGCCCACGTCCGCACTTTACAACGACAATGCATCAACCGGCTATCGTCGCCTCAAATATCCCCTCCGTCCCCCCCTTTATCATCGCCTGCCAATTCCATCATCTATTTCTCCCTCGCTGCCTACATATCCCTTGCATGCCGGTCCATCTGCAGAGCATTTCCATTGGATATTTTCCCTGTGCCTGGGGACATGAACGGCAGACCATCTCGATACATTGCTGATAATTCGAAGGTAAGGTTATGGGAGTAAGCTAATCGATGGAATGACGGAAGGAATATTACTCCGACCTGGAGTTCAGTAACTTGAAGAAACGAATTTCATTGTGTTTACGAGTAAAATTGGCATCGGATTAGAAAATCCTTCCTAGTTAGTATGCGATTCGTAACTATTAGCCTCTTACACACATTTGAAACACGTTAAGTACTAAGCACCACGGAAATAATTGCATTTATTCCATTTCGTCAATAAAGAAAATATAATNAATGGTATAGTTGCCACCTTAATGTTTCATTCTTATGTTATATTAGTAATTAACTATAAATTAATTATATGTTATTAAAAAAGCTAAACGTATACCCAGAGCCGCGCATAGCCTATCTGCCGCCCGGGCGCAAATATGATACGCCGCCCCTTGAATTTAAATACCAAAACCATACATTTCCTGATTTGCAGGTAAAAATTATTATGAAAAACGTTGAAAACACATTTTATTATGACTTCGTTCCTCAGCTTGCATTGGTCACAAAACATAAGTAACAACAATTATGTATATTTCGTTTGCAGACAGTAAATTGTTCACATTACTTTCGAGTATCATTATCATATCAATGCGCATTACTGAAAGTGATATGATTTGTATAGAATCTATTTTTCGCGATTAAATATTAACGTTCTAATAAAAACTGCATTGCAGCATAAGTAAACACCCATTAAGGGAATGAAGGAAACTACAGAATAACGTTTAAATTAAAAGTGTACATTTCGAGATCTCAACTGCGAATTCTAGTACAGTATCAACGAAAGCAAATACATCACAAATTGCATTCTCTAAGCTGATGAGAGCCTAGTTGTTTAGCCTGTCTTGGCTCATCGATGAACACAAACGTTCCCCGAACGATCTGAGTTTTGAGAGTGATCGTTTTCCAGCAGCAAAAGTCTCCGGAAGTGTCAATAAAATACACAAAACTACGCTTCTTTGGGACCCTTTAGCTGCCGCCGCCATTGTGCACCCATAGGACGGCGCGGCTCTGTATATATTGGTTAATAATAACACAAACTAACGAAGTCTATCAAGAACAAATCTCAGTCTTCCAGTGATATTTCCTCATTCTTTTAATTATCACATATATAACGTCAATTCAGATGTGAAAGATTGATTTAGAGATGAAACAGGGACTGAATAAAGAGATGATAAAAGAGCTGAGAAAAGAGATTTCATCATCCATGTACAGCATAATCGGGGTAAGCATTGTCTCCTAAGCGAGAGATTTTTGTTGGCTCTGTGCCATGTAAAATTCATATTCATAACGTGCGATGATACTCATCGAAAAACAAAGGAGGTTTTAATTTTCAATTTTTCGTTAGTATAATCGAATGAGCCTATACTGAGGACTCGACTATAATTAAGTCCAAAAGCAATATTATTTACCTGAAGATACATAAGACAGACAGAAATAATAAATTTCAGAGAAAATCGAGCAGGATAACAGAAGAATTTTGTTCCTTTCTTAAGCTCGAAAAGAAGTGGCTAGAGGTTACCATAAAAGCTTTGAAAAATTTTCAATTCATTCATTTATAATTGATATATAAATACATTAATAATTCAATATTTTTATATTTGCCGCAGGTCGATTGGCGGCTCGTTGGAAATCAGTGTGAATGTCTACGTAATTTATCCGATTAAGAGGAAAAATCTGAATTTATATCATATTTGAATAGTTATGAATATTATATCTCGATAAATAAATTTAAATATTTAATAAATAATTAAAGGATTTGCACTTTTGTATTTTAATAACGATAATTCTTCGGCCTCGCTGTTGCAGCTGATTCTAATTAATGCTGCGAACTGGTGATCTGCCCACCACATAAACTGAGCATATAGAACAGTAGTATTATGAAATTATTAAACAAGTAATAAAGAGATAGAGGTATTAGTGCGTAAATTTATAAACTCAGCATATTTTCATGAGCATCGAGAAGATGAGGATTCTTGAGTACACTCTGTTTTCTAAACAGAGACAACTGTCTTGACGAAACTAAAAGATAAGAGTAGGTCATTCAGGAAATTGCATTTGCTCGAAGGAACGCAATATTGCCCGCATATCGCGTCGTATACCTCGTCTCCTCTCCTTGCTCATTTCAAACCTCCATCCTGGCTAATTGCGTTTCCGCCGCCAGCTGGACTCCCATTTGGGCGCTGCCCGTCCGCTTATTTTTAATAGCAAGGCGAAACCGACCCCGCCGACTTCCATAGATGGAAGGACATCTACGGATGGACGTATAACCCACCGCTTGTCCCACGAGGATCCTTAAACCAGACCGCCGTTGTCTCTGCCTCCCCTCTCTTCGGGGCCCACGTCCGCACTTTACAACGACAATGCATCAACCGGCTATCGTCGCCTCAAATATCCCCTCCGTCCCCCCCTTTATCATCGCCTGCCAATTCCATCATCTATTTCTCCCTCGCTGCCTACATATCCCTTGCATGCCGGTCCATCTGCAGAGCATTTCCATTGGATATTTTCCCTGTGCCTGGGGACATGAACGGCAGACCATCTCGATACATTGCTGATAATTCGAAGGTAAGGTTATGGGAGTAAGCTAATCGATGGAATGACGGAAGGAATATTACTCCGACCTGGAGTTCAGTAACTTGAAGAAACGAATTTCATTGTGTTTACGAGTAAAATTGGCATCGGATTAGAAAATCCTTCCTAGTTAGTATGCGATTCGTAACTATTAGCCTCTTACACACATTTGAAACACGTTAAGTACTAAGCACCACGGAAATAATTGCATTTATTCCATTTCGTCAATAAAGAAAATATAATTTAAAATTAAGTTTTAAAATTTCACATCAATTACATTTCTATTTACGAGTAATTTTATAATGTGAAAAATAAAGAGAATGTCCAACATTTCAATGAAAATTTACTCAAATTTATTTGATACTGATCATATTTTCAGATCATTTTTGTGACCGAAAGAATGTCCTAAGTTAAAACATTGATGTATAGAGGTCGGAGACAACATACCAAAGTTTAAGGACCAAAGCCATTAGTATAGTTAATCACTGTCCAATTCCTAGTGTAGGCCTTGCAAGCTCTAGATTATTGACATGGCTTCTGTCTTGCCAATAAAAAAGTACCGATAGCTAACGTAAAGGTTGAACCTTAAAAACATGATCTTTTAGTTCCCAACTAACCCTAGATATCTTGTGGCTCTTTCTACTATTTTCATTAGATGTATTATTATTAATTAATTAATTATTAATAGATATTGATTATTCACAGATTTCGATTTTATTTATTAACTATTGATTACTAACAGATATTAATTTTTACCTAATTTTTTATATTCCATTAAAGCTTAATTTAGTATTACCTACATTTTTACTGTCTACGCTCACCAAAAGCATTCCGCTGTGTTCTAGTGGGCAAATTTTCGAGAAATCTATCACAGCAATTACCTTTCAGTCCTCTTAACTATTCAAGTACCTCCATCAGTTAACATGTAGTCTAATATGGTCAACAAAAACTAGCTTTTATAACATTACTTGATGGATTTGAGCGTTTTTAATGTATTTTTTTTTCATTAATGAGCTGCATTTATCAATCCACGGCGGATCAAATATTTTGTAGGTATCTTCATTTCTTACACCATCGATATACAAATAATTATTTTATACCAATATTACTTGAATCGGAATTTTGCTAACGAAATTCTATATTCCGGATTCAAAATCATATAAATCCGGGATAAAGAGGACAAAAACAGAGCAATAAATGAATATGTAATTATGAATGATTGATGGAGTCAGGGACGTAAAAAGCTATTTATATCCGAATTATCTCGAGTACAGACGAATGCGTGGTAATGATTCGATCCTTTTTCCTCTCTTTATGCGCTCAGATTTTAATTACTTGTAATAAATATGAAAGTACGACTTCGTACTAATTCTGTGCAATGTATCATTTGTTTTTTCCACCACTGATTACAAGAGCGGAAGAGGGTGCGAGTCCCTAGATCTGTTAGTATTACAAAAAATGAACGAGAGTTAATAAGGCCAAGAAAATTACTAATATGCTTATAGTTTACTTGATTGAATAATCGTGAAACATGAATTACTAAATTACTCGATTTCGGCCTGGCCATTTAATTCTTCACGGCAGTCAAACAGCCAAAAATTCGGCCAGACATTAATATTCACAAACAAAACTACTGTAATTATATAGATATTCGAAGGCGACCCTCATCCTATATATATGCTATGAAAATGTTTTTCTGTGCCTGAAGACGTAAGTACGCTTACGAGACCGGTCGCCAAATAAAGTGCCTTTGGAAAACTACGAAGTCTCTTTTCATTTTCCAAAACCACTGCCCTTTATAAAGATGTCCGTCATTATTTCATGAAGGATCAACGTATTATTTTAAAAATTAAAATAATATGCATTTAATTCATTTAAACAAATATTATAATTTATTATACATTTTTAAAAGCTATCAAAAATAAATTCTATCCTAACAGGTTTTGGCTACACAGCCATCATAATAGTTTATTATTTTTTTATATATATTTACCTGATGTTAGCTGTGTAGCCGAAACCGGTCGTGAAATGATCATTTTGTGGATACTAGAAAGTTTTTCTTATTCCTCCAGACTAACAAAAAGTTAAATTAGGCATCCAAGAAGATAATCTTTTATAGGGATGGCCAACACTTAATTATAAAAACGACGTGCTTTCGGTAGACAGTTAAAAGTTTTTCGGAATCGAACTAAATATAATTACATAATATATGTAGTAATAAAGTATACAGGATTTACAAAAAATGTCGAAAAAATAATAATATATTTACTTTAAGTACCTCTATGTACTTTAAAGAAAAACATTCCCTCGATTTATGAATAAATACCCTTTCATTGGGCGAGGAAGAAACTACATTACGTAATTTGTAAAACAACTTAGGAGCTACGAATGCGTAAAACTGCTTAGACACTTGAACATTCGATTTGTGGATTTCAAAACTAAAAGTTAAATATTTATAATACATATTTCCTACTCTCCAACATGCTGAATTCCAATCGATACAAAATATTTCAGAGAATCAATTACCAAACCTTCTACTTATAAATATGCAAATGAGATTATTCTTACTTTCCTATCAAGTAAACGAGAAAGATATTACCTGATAGTTGAATTACTGCCTTTCTTGAGGACTTCAAAGTTTTCAGTTTGTGATAAATTCTAACATTTCCATATTATAAGCCAAAATCTTTAGCGCAAGGCTCTGGACGGTCGCCCAGATCACCTGACTCTAAATCCTCCTCTTACTGATTTATCGATTCTTTCTTTTCGGTCCTCTTATATCTAAATACCTCCTCTCATATTAGCATCTATTGCAATTTCCTCCCCGTATCCTTCCGTTACTTGGAGGTTTCCTTCGACCTTAACCTCAATACTTTCACGCCGCCTAACAACGCGGTGAGAACATTATCTCCCACTCCTCCATCCACACGTCCTCTCTCTCTCTTTCTCCCTTTACCTTATCCACTTTGCTCACGGGAGATGTACGTTTGTCACAGTGGCAGCGCGGATTATGACCCCGGAGGTCCCCCAGCGATGACGCCCGCCCTTTCCCCCGCACGGCCAGGTGAAGCCCCGTGAAAGTGTAGGGATTGGGGTGAGGGACAACGGAGGTGGAGGTGGAATAAAGGTTGGAAAAATATGAAGGTTGAATAGCGCCGCAAAAGTTGATGGGGTGGAAATTCTGGGAAATGGATAGAGGGAGGTGAAAGTTTCGCCTTGACTAGATAAAAGCTGACGCGTCACTCATTAGTCATTTCGTTCGTATAAAGGCCGATGCTTATACGGTGACGTACTTCACGCGGCTAACAAATTTATACGATGCTGGAGAACATAATGGGAGTCTGAGAAAAATAAAAAAGACCAGGTTTGGGGGCATAAATCATCAACTTTATGCTGCATAAATTTTATGCTCCAACCTTTCAACGGGAAGGAACGGAAACAAAGTGTTATCTAATGAGTTGCAATGTACCGTTATGACGTTGAGTATTCACCCATGTTCGCAGTACTTTTGATCCGTAAAAAACAGTACTTTAAAAGACATTTTTAGAACCAGAGTTTTGATTTTTAATCTGATGAATCATAATATGAAAATTTTAAATCTTAACCGTGAGAGATAAATGTGCATACCAATGGATTTTTATATTCACAAGTAAGATATTTTTTATGATTTTTTTTCCAGATCAGCTAGAAATTAACCTTAATTTTGTTGTTATTTGACAATTTTCCGAGAACAACTGTCAAAAACCTAGATTGTCTGTATCTCGTACTAGGAGACAAATTCTCTGTGAGCAATAAAATTCGCTTAATCCATGATATTGAGTTTCCTTTCTCTACACGACTCTCACAAAAGATTCAATTACTTAATTATGTAAATACGTGTCTGCCATTCGTTGCTGATCTATGACCCTCGTCGTCCTAAAAACTGACGCAAATTACCAGAGAAATTTACATACTTCCGGAAAAAACTACGGAAGTACCTAATTAGAGGTTTCAGTCTTGCTGCGGAATGCAAACACATGAGAACGGGGAAGGGCAAAAGATCAGAGGTATGTATAATGAAAGGGAGAAAAACGCAAAGAAAATGCATGCGGTGTCGGACATAGGTATGGAAATAGAAAGGGGAAACGAGGAATTTATGAAGGCCGCAAAATCTCTTTCCTTTGGGAGGACTGAACCGCATTTCCTTCTCATTCCCTTCTTTTGTCTCAACGTCTTGCGTCTTCCCACTCCATTTACAAACTACTCCATCCTCCTCTTTAACACACCCAAGTTCTGCTTCTTGTCAAGTGTTTCTCCTCTGTACTAAACCATTTCTCTTTCCTCCAATTCTCCTCTCCTTGATGCGGTCTCCGATGGGTGTCGCTGGCGCGGTCTTGGGCCGAGCGGTTGCGGCGGAAGAAGAGGGTGACATTAGCGGTCCTTTTTGCCCGCCGCGAAAACGCACCCGTCCCTTTGCAGAAGTTCAAGGGGTTGCACATACCACGGAAGATCCACACCAACACCAACGTAGCACCACTACCGCTCATCCCACGAGGGATATACCTTCAAGCCTCACCTTCCCATGAGACGAGGGGAGTGGGAGTTATAGTAAGGGTAGATGTGGAAGGAAGGAAAGACGGGCATGGGGAATGAGTTGGGAGGTTTGGGCGTATACAAAACTTTTCCCACTTTACGTGAGTCGAGTGCATGATGCAAACAAAAGGGGACTTTGTCTCCGTTTCCTCAGACCACTTCTGTCTGTCCCTTTCCTTTCGCCCCCGACTTCCTACAACGCTGATAAATACTAAAAGTCTTTAAAAAATGAAGGTGGTAAAAAATTCTGCTTTCCTTCTCCTGAAAATCCTTTTTTTATATCTTTTCCTCCGCCTAACTTTCTCCGTAATCTCATTTCCGTTTTTTTTCAGTATCGCTTGCGGAGATTTTTGCAATCTTGTTTATTTCTTTTTTCTCCCCATTCTCTCTCGTTCTGACGCTTTTTTGAAACAATCTTCGTGCTCCGAATTTCTTCAACTTTTCTCGTCCCTTTTCTTCCTCTCTTTAATGTTTCTTAGTTTAGTAATCACACATACGCGTTGAGCCTTAGCTGCTTAGCTTATCGACGGAAAATTTCAATCTGAAGTGGAAGTTTCGTAATATAAAAAAACATTTCTTTGATTAAGAGTTAATATTTAAACTGTTAGGATAATATTTAATCTGGTTAGGTTTCTACATCTACATCTACATTAGTACCCGGCAAGTCGCCTTTCGGCGTGTGGCAGGGGGTGCAAGCACCATGAATTTACTGAATTTACTTCGCTAATCTATTACTTTCGCGTATCGTTCGCGGAAAAAATGAATTCTTGTATCGATTCGTTTTAGCATCTATTTCTCTGATCTTTCTCGCAGTGTCTGAACGGCCTATGTAACATGGGGGGCGCATTATGTAAGCTACATCATCTACGATCTCTGGTAGAATTTGTTTTGTCAATGATAAGTATTATTAAAATAGATTTGATTTTCCTGTTTTCATCGAACAAATCATTATTTTTATTATTAATTGACTTGTAATTTGAAAAGCAGAAGAAGCTCAAGAAGGGCCTTCAGATAGTGGATAATCATGACCACTAATCTGATACTAGAAGTGTAACAAATTGATGCAGAATTACTACATTATTTTTCTTTTGCTAATGGCAATCAGAACATAGATAAATTATGAACGAGCGTAGTTAATTATGCTACAAAAGCTATCAATGAAATGAAATTAAAGAAAAAATTGGAAATGAGACAAACCTTCACTTCCATAATAAACATGCCATCTTAAGTGATACTCAAAAGTGAAAGTCCTGCCAAACCACCTCTCAACTACAACCTTTTGATAGTTCTGAAAGATTCTGATAATCATCTCATAGAAAACTAGGTGAATGCGATCAATTGTATAATCGAACCACGAAGACTGAATTTGAAAATGTTATCTTAATATCTCAACATTACACCAACCAAGAAGCAACTCAACAACAACCGGATGGAAACCTGAGAAAGACTTCTTCAAGCAGTTCGCCTGAAAAGCACAAAATCTTTCATCGCCTCAACATTAGTTCCTCAAAATTACCACTTTAACTGCTGTGAGCAGAGCTTACAGAATAAGTAGAAACTGTGTTTGACGAAAGTGCATATCCTTAGATGTTTCGAGTATTCTTAATTTTTACTTTCTGCAGAATTATTCATTTCACGGGGAAAATTAACATTCTTCAACAAAAATACGATGTGAAAAACAGAAATTATGTGAACTGAGCAGCACCGATCAATCTTTAGCCTTTCCGGATGCAAAAGGGAATGGGAAGCAAGATTTCAATATCTCCGCTTCTCTTTAAAAGGGATGGGGCAAGGACGAATCCAGGGAATATGAGGCGCCTGAGAACTCTTCCTTCCCACAAACTCTCCGGGGACGAGAGGAAAGGAGCAAAGAAGCCCCGAAGCATCTGGATGCTTTCTACATGGCAGCACCGATGGAATGAAGGGGCTCCAGCCACATAGCTCCATCTTTCGCCTTTCGTAGGAATTGATTATTCATTCTCCTGGTGTATATGGTGAGGGTGTGGAGGAAACTATGGGCGTAAGTCGAGGCACAGAAGGCGGTATTCCACACTATGTCACGTTTCCATCTCCGGGGATGTCGTCGCCGAGTGGGCGGGGGCTCGTCGGCTCCGGAAGCCGCTCGGTGGTAAATCTGAGCGCGGTGAAACAGGATGGACGCATCCGTCGATTCCTCCAACTACTCACCCCACGACTCTTATTCCTCACTATTGCCCTTTGGCTGGTGTCGTATTAGTCATCAATCACACTCAAATGAAATATAAATACCGTGTCCCCGTCGAGGAAAATAAATGGCGAAGCGATCCAACGAGGGGTTGGTCCGAATGTAACACTCTTCTCTAAAAACGAAAAGAGTGTTTCTAAAGCTTGTGATCGCTATCTTTAATCTATAAATTAAATCTATTATTCTATTTTTTTAATACAAATCAAATATATTATTAAATCGCATGGAATAGGAGACTCTAAAGTCTCGATTTCGCTCACAATAAAGACGTTACTTATTTATAAATCTGGTTTATAAACATCCAGCGTTGAATCATGATTAAATATGAAAATATTATAACAATGGCACTATAGTAACGCGTAGTTATAATTAAAAGGCGAAAATTGTGTTATTCCTTTGGTGTAAACGAATGCGATTCCTGACGAGAAAACTGCAAGAATGCTCAATTTATTTTATCTTAAGGGAAAACTGAATGAAATGAAAATTTCATTTGTCTACGAATTCTTCTTTAGATAACTTTGAAATAGAAAAATGGAGGAAGGATCTGGTGCTTTCCAGGGGAACATGATCAAGAGGGGTTCTCAGGTTACAAATCGGGCGGTAGAAGGATTCCAACGTTTCGGCTACTTTCCCTTCTTTTGGGACGAAATGGCTCATCGACCTTCCAATGCCCGAAAAGCGTTGGGGGTGTACAGGTTGGGAATACAATAACGAGGGAACACAGGTTGAGAATATAATGACAATCTGAAAGTGCTATCAACGAAATAAATCAAACCTCTTTAAAAATTCCGATAAGAGTTCGAAGAAAATCCCAGCTAGCATTTTCGCCATCTCCTATTATGTAACGCGAAATTGTCATTCGCTGTTTTGAAATTTTCCATTAAAGATACTTCTTTGTAAATCTGTGGCTCAGAATACATTTAAGTTTCCTAGGACTATTATTACCATCACATAGGGTCGGCTTATGATAACGAGGATCCTGATCGCTGATATGGAGGTGAATTTGGGTTTGGCAATAATTTTTATAGCCGGGCACCCTTCCGACCGTCTAGCCTAATTGTCAAATTCGTATTCCCACCAAGATCGAACCCCGAACTGCTTTCACAGTAGACGAAATAAGGCTAGGGTAAGAAGTCCGTTGGGACTCAGAATACGTTAAACGTTATAATGTAACGTATAATAATTAAACATGACATACATCTTTAAAAACGTAGGTTACGGGAGCAAACTTTAATTGGATTCGTGAAAAAGAACGCAAATTTTCCCTTAACCAAAAGTTTATTTACAATTCGTTCCTCTAAAAAACACGACAAGGAGGATGTTTCATCCAAGAATATAGGTCTCCCCAATCTGGAGCAGAGCTGTTGGCAACGTCGAGAGTGACTGAAGCCATCTAATCGCTCAATGTGGGTTAAAGCATCGTGGTGAAGCCTGGGTCTATTTTCTTCTGCAGACGGGAAAACGGCGTAAATGGCTTTTACACATTCTCGAGATTTGCACGTGAGTCGGCGAGAGAAAAATTACGACCGCATCTCGATATGCGATGAAGAAAAAACGCGAGGCAATCAGGATCGTTTCCGATTATTTCGGTGGGCATTCGTTCGTATGTTTTTAAAATCGAGAAAGACTTCGTATTTTGTGGAGGAATTTGAACGGCCGATCGCGACGATGCCTTTCCTCTTTTTCCGTTCCCGACGCCCACATAATAAAGTGTAACCTGTTGCGCGAATTAATATGCGACACTCAGGCGGTGATTTTCGCAGATAGGCTTCCCATTCTCCCCTCCCTCCAAAACCCTAACGTCCCTTCCGTGACCATCTGGTTGCATTTTAGCATTTGAACCATATGAATCCCGTTGTTTCCGGTGCAGTCGCCGTTCCATCGACCGTATTTCACCCTAATCGGCTTACTTGCCCCGCCGGCTCTCCTCATTAATATCGAAGGAACGCTTCGCCGGCGGAAATTCCGACGAAATTCGTTTGTTTTTGTTTTCGCAGCGAAAAGAATCGCCGAAATACTTTCGTAACGCGGCTGTGATCATTATGAAAATGAAAGCGTATGGGCGGAAAACGCGGCGGGACGTGAGAGTTTTTTATGCGGGCAATTTTTTTGCCTCTTCCATCTCGCTTTATTTCCCCTCTCGGGTTTATAATCGGAGGAAAATAAATAAATTCCTCGCTCCATGATTCGTCTCTCTGGTTTCGGCCAGGCGTACAAACATTACAAAAATGGCTCCCAAAAATACTTTCCTTTCTGACTCTATAACAAGAGAATTTGAAACTCGCTATTTAGAATAAAAAACATCCTACATATACCCAAAACCGCAAGGTAACGAAAAATTCCTATAACAATCCTACGTATGAAGTATAAATCTATTCGGATGAAATTGCTAGATAAGAGTAATGTTTATTTAAATCCATGGACTGATAATTTGCATTTCAGCTAGTATTTATAAAATGAAACCATTACTAGCGAACTAATCAAAGAAATGCAAGAGAGTATGAATAAATCAATCTTCTCCCAACTTAACGCAACTAACTATTTTTTTTACTGGTGTGATATAAAAAATATCATAGAGGAAAAAGGACGTAAGGTTGTTTTGCTTGTAGAAGCGTATGTAAGCGTAGTACCTAATTGGGCGTAACCGGACGAATAACTCACCCTTTCCTATATAGTATCCCAAAACGGCACGTTTTGAATGTTCTGCAAGATAACTGGTTAAATACAGCCACCCACCAAGTGGAAGATCTAGGTTCGTGTCCCGGTCAGGTAAGAATTTTTCATTTCCTTATCATGGGGAATCATTGCTGTATTTCATTAAACCCTTATCTTCTCTTGTATCCACCTAATTAAGATCATGTTTATAAATTGATTCTCTGAACAGAATGGTTTTTATAAAATATTGAATTAGTTCTTTAAATGTATATTGTAAAATATAATAAATACAAAATTTTCAAAATTTAAACGAGTTTACATATCGATTCTGAACAAAGATATATTTTCACAATTATAGAATAATGATTATATTTATGAAGGAGGCTTTTGTAGCGATCGTTACTAAGATTCATCGAAACATTATTGAAGAACACTTTATTATTTGCTGGGTAAGAATGAGGGGATATGTCTCATGAGGAAGCACGAACTGTTCAAGTTACCACAAAAAGGGCGAAACTAAATTTTCTCATCCTCATTAAATATTAAAGGAGAAACAAATTGGTCAAGAGACCATCCTAAATATAATGAGAACCGAAATTCAAGATTGATATCACCAAGAGACTTTCAGGGATACTGCGAATTCAGCCATAAGTGCATTTCATACATACATGTTCACGCGTGTGTATGTATTCTGTGCACGCTCATATACAAAACAAATACTGATACATTAACAAAATCCAGAGCTCATATTTTATATTTGGAAGGAAAGGGAGCTACTCATTAAGCCAAGCGGGTCTTCAGCATTTTTGAAACGGGTTATTTTCGGAAAAATCGTTAGAAAGGGAAATCCCTCCCCATTCACGACGCTTGAATGCTTCTGGTGCCGCTTACCCACCTCCTGGTTAAGGGATGGGCTTTGATGGATTTCATACTGTCTCGATATACGAGAGAGGGAGATGGGTTAGAAAAATCACCTTCATCCAAGTTACTGCTTCCTACGAAATGTAATAATACATCGCGCGGGAACACGCTAAGATGGGCAATTATACTAAATCTTTACGGAGTTGAAACAAGGTTAAACAAAACGGGAATAATAGAGGAGGATGAAGCGGCAATCTTGTTTTGGAGAATGATCATCAAAGTTTAAATTGTAAAAGTTTGCTGGAAATTTCCATTTAGGGGCTCCTCGACATAAGGGCGGCTTCATCGAAATCTAGGTCTTCCCCTCAACTCGCCAGCTCACAAAGAGAGGCGAACTTGAGCTAATTTGCTCAACTCCTTTTTTGATTGTAAATCTAAATGAACCCGAGAATTTCATCGAAAACAATCCGTCAAAAAGTTTATGATAATATGAGGTTTTCCTTTTTTTACCCTACACTCCCAGAAAGAATTATTAGAAGTTTTATGGCTACAGTAACTCGCGTAATATTCATTAAGCGAGCTGTGAACTTGTTAAATTAGTTCCAAGGGCATCAATTTCAAATAGAGAACAGCTGTGATAGATAGGCTTTCCTTTAAAGGGATGACTCAATAGGAAGGAATGGTAATTAAAGCCGCTATGATTCTAGAAAGGTGGAAAACACCTAAAAAGCAATCACTTTTACGTATAAAGGGAAGAAAGTAAATAATAATATAAAGAGGCATCTCAACTCAATTTAAGTTGTTACTTTATATGCATAAACTGATAATAATAGTTACGAATATTTTGATCGGAGCGAGTGTTGCCATATGAATGAGCATTCTTCTTTTTTCATATTTAATTTCGTGTGTAAGTTCAAATAGCGAACGCGGTTTCTTTTAAAATTCTTCTAACGTCATGCGGTTACGAAGGAAATTAGACTATAAATTTAATACTTTCAAAGGACAATTCCCGTTTATGCACTGAAAGCCAATGAAATAATCAAACAGTAAAAATCATTTTATAATACATGACCGTGGAATGGTTAGCGTGCTAGAGCTCCAACCCCAAGATAGTTTGGTTAGTTAGTTAGGTTCGAGTCCCGGCTTATCGGATTTTTCCGGTTAGGGACTGGTTGTGTGTGTTATTGTTGTTATAGTGAAAGCCCACCATTGTAACTGTCTGGCACATGGATATTTTTTGGGGGTATAGGGAAATAAATATAATAAACTAAAATTAATCTTACCAACATTTTTATTATTATATTTCTTTCCTCATTCCTTTGCTTAATATAAAACAACTAAGATATTCTACTTCTTGGACCTGAACATATTTTCAACGTCTTATCTCTGGCACGTCGATCATTAAAATGAGAAAATATTTAAAAAATAACGAAGACGTATTCACTTTAATGCCGGTTTTCGACTGAAACATCTTGCTTTGTCGAACTGAGTTAATTCTGACATCTAATGTACCACATTGACAATTTATCGATGTAATATATAAAACAACCTCACATCTTCGTTTTGCGATAAGCTCGCGAGAAATCCTGATGTGATAAATCATAACAAATTGTCAATGGATGTTGTCGTAAGTCCCGGAAAGGTGCAAAATGGGAGAAACTTCACACGGAAATTAAAACCTCCGGAAACTGCCACAAACAGTCGCAAAATTCATCCGGATTCCGGAAAAGGTCCCCTTTCTCTCTCCCTCCGCGGTCTATTCTCGACTTGGAAACGAGCTAACGTGTTTCCCTCGAAACGACTATTCGACGCCAAATCCTCTTCAGCTGCGCATTCTCCACCCCCAACACTCCCATACTTTTCCTTGCATCATCCACCGTCTATTGCATTTTTCTTATCCTTTCGTCATTATTTATAGTTGAGCACTCTGTTCCCCATTAACTGGAGTACCTCTTTCCCTGATGGAGGAATAAAAAAGCTGGTCCACTTGTAGAAACTCGATTTCTCTCTCCAGCGATACTTTAACAAAAGGAGATCCGTAATCTAAACTTCTGAAGAAGTGGAAAGGAGGAGATGAATGTCGAGGGAGAGGAATCGAGATAATGATGGAAATAATGATGAAATGCTAATGACGAACTTCATGGAATAAGCAGAAATAAAGCCTTCAATTAGCATATGAATAATAAAGATGTAGAAATGTAAATTATGTAGATGTAAAGTTTAGTTGTTGGTTGGTGCCACTCGATGCAGTGCCACTTGCCTTGCTCACAAAGTATCCAGTTAACTTAGTGGTATTGAGTCGGCATAGTAGTTTGGTGAATGGAGTAGCCGTTGAAGAAGATGATACCTGGGTTTGTGTCCCAGTCATTTGATAATTTTTCGTCTGCTTATCTTTGAAAATTAAGGCGCATACCTCTTTGAGTAAATTATAACACCTTTGTTCTTCCACATAGTAAACAGTAATAAAAAACTCTAAGAAATTTGACGAAACGAAATAATAATTAGCCATGAAAAACCACCTACAACAACAACAAGTTTAAAGCCGATTAAGCGTTTCACTTTTTTTAGACATTGATTACATTTCACGTTCGATTCTTACCTCAAAGCATCTTCATTGGCCACTGGACAGTGATTCATTAAAGAAGAAACCGCATGAGAAACTTACCTGAAAAGAAAGTTTTGAAAAATTAGTAGGAATATTGGCAGTGTAAATCTTCTAATGGTACACAAAGAATACCACAAATCAAATTACTCCAATGCATGAAAATATACTGGAAATCGCACAGAACAATTAATTATAAATAATGCAATGAAAGTACTAACAATAAGTCTTTGCTTTCATTGCATTATGGCTTTATACGAAGTCACGCCTAACAATATCGATTTTATTTATAATCTTCTATATATATAAAGCAGAAATTCTGTGGGTTTGTGTGTTTGTTTGTTCACGATTATAAATATAAAAGCAGAAATTCTGTGGGTTTGTGTGTTTGTTTGTTCACGATTGGAGTCCACACCGTTTGTCCGATTTGCATCAAACTTTGCATACGTGTTCTCCGTGAGCCGGAAGGAAGCACTGTCAACTTTTCATTCGCAAAATTTGCTGGGTTTGAACCAAGATCGTTCAGATAGATTTCCATAAGAAATACATGTAAAGTTCGATTTTATCGGGTACAGACTTTATTTCTTTTGCAAAATTAAATTAGAAGGAATATTCGTATAAAGTCAAAATAAGTATCAAAAGAAGGGAAATTGAATACAGATTCTTATTATTGTCGTAGAATAAAGCTTTCGTTTCGATATTGCGAGAATTTAGATAAAATATGCGAATATTTTGTGAAATTTTGAGGTTGTAAACAACCCGTCCCCCTGACGACCAATGCGATTGTTGATTCCGAGTTCAGGCATTTTCCCATAAGAATGCATTTGTATTTTGGCCCATTTAGAAGCAAATGACGATATGAAGAGGATGAAAATTTTCAGAGATTTTAATTATATCAGTCACGAACAATTTGTAGTGATGAATTACAGGGGCAACAAACATGCGTAGCACCGTAATAAATTAGTGGAGATGGAGGAGTAACTTTTTATTTATCATTTCGGACTCTTGACAATTATACGATTAAAGTTACCAGAATCGGAAGTTGAAAATCTTGCAAACTTACACATTACTTTGAGACATGTTAATAATAAGAGGGAAATTCCATAATGATTCACATTCTTATTGTTGATTGTAGATTTCGGCCTCGAACTTTGATTAGAAAATTTTTGTTTTCGATAACCTGTCCCGTTGGACTAAACTACGAGATGATGCGAGGTGTTATTTTCTCTTTTGTACAAATAGGTATACTACATATAATCCGACATCTATTTTCCCCGTTGAGAATCAATGGGCACTTCAGCTAGTTATGAATTAAGTTAGGCTCTAACTATTACTGTTAGTGTACTGTGATTTATTTGCAACCGCCTAAAAAAGCACTTTGTCTGCAATAATATTCTTCAACTTGATTATCACTTCTAATTGAAGATACCCACAAATACTACATTAGTAAACAAAAATTCCATAAAACTAAGAAATAATTATAAATTGCCGCGGTAAACCTATCACTTAATTTGATGAGAAATCTTGATATACTCTTCCGAATAATCTTACAAATAGGAAATTTTGGTATGAAAATATATTCTAAAAATTTTCCTTTTAATTGTTCTTTGTAAAAAAATACCTTTTCGTCTCGTCCTCTCGTCGTTTTTCATATTTTCGTGGAAAACATATTGCAAAAAAGAGATTATAGGTATAATTATTTTTTACTCTACTATTTGCATTGTATCCTTTCACGACATTTCTATACCCATCTAATATCTAAGCTACAGAATAAAGTATATAATAGTAAAAACAAACGAAAGCGAAATAGGTACCTATCGAGTAATTATATAAATATAAAATATTTATTATTAATGGTGTTTTCATAGCTAAGCTAGCTGCCAAATATATAAATATAATGGTCGAGAAATTCCTGATGATATTTGTGGACGAATATGGTTGTGCGCATTGTAAAGGCACTGGTAGATACAAAATTGAATTGCAGATAAAGCACAAGGATTATAGGAAGCCTGCTACCATCGATTTTAATTGCAGATAAAGGTAAACAAGTAATTCGATTCTTATGCATGGTAAATTCCTACAACTATATACTTGTCATATAATACTTTCATACCATCATCATCAGCCATTTTCAATCCGACGTCGGATATAGCCCTACTCAAAAGTTTTTTTTTTTTTAATTTTCCTATTTTTTCCATCCCAATCTTCAATGTTTCATATAATGCATAATTTATAACTTATCATCTATNTCTAATTTTCAGTACCTATCTTTTGTCCTTAAATTTAAAATGAAAACTTTTACAATGATACTTCACATCACTGAGATTGGGATACATATATTCATTCCTATCAGGATATTGAGATATGCTGTTTTGTATGGCTTTTACCATTTCATTGTTAATATATTTTGTGCTATGTTACGTCATAGCATGTGATATGATACATAATGATATATACCTTTACATCTTTAATATAAAAATTGATGAATTCTATGATTCTAAATTAAATATGATTCCGTCATAATAGTTTCCTTTTTCAGTAAGTAATGCGGGAATGGACAGTTAAAATAACAAAGCTAAGGCACTTACTTTAATTACTTAATAAGTAAGAAAAATAGATCGTTGAAAATTTTTGTATTTCACTCCATGCAACTCAAAATATTACAGAATAAATACTCTACTTGAGGTTCTCCTTGTACTTCAGAAATTTCAGTAACTCACAAAACACAAGTAAACATAAAATGACAACTTTTTGAGTTATAAATGTGGATATGATTCACTGCTAGGAAAAGGCGCATACCTCTTTGAGTAAATTATAACACCTTTGTTCTTCCACATAGTAAACAGTAGTAAAAAACTCTAAGAAATTTAACGAAACGAAATAATAATTAGCCATGAAAAACCACCTACAACAACAACAAGTTTAAAGCCGATTAAGCGTTTCACTTTTTTTAGACATTGATTACATTTCACGTTCGATTCTTACCTCAAAGCATCTTCATTGGCCACTGGACAGTGATTCATTAAAGAAGAAACCGCATGAGAAACTTACCTGAAAAGAAAGTTTTGAAAAATTAGTAGGAATATTGGCAGTGTAAATCTTCTAATGGTACACAAAGAATACCACAAATCAAATTACTCCAATGCATGAAAATATACTGGAAATCGCACAGAACAATTAATTATAAATAATGCAATGAAAGTACTAACAATAAGTCTTTGCTTTCATTGCATTATGGCTTTATACGAAGTCACGCCTAACAATATCGATTTTATTTATAATCTTCTATATATATAAAGCAGAAATTCTGTGGGTTTGTGTGTTTGTTTGTTCACGATTATAAATATAAAAGCAGAAATTCTGTGGGTTTGTGTGTTTGTTTGTTCACGATTGGAGTCCACACCGTTTGTCCGATTTGCATCAAACTTTGCATACGTGTTCTCCGTGAGCCGGAAGGAAGCACTGTCAACTTTTCATTCGCAAAATTTGCTGGGTTTGAACCAAGATCGTTCAGATAGATTTCCATAAGAAATACATGTAAAGTTCGATTTTATCGGGTACAGACTTTATTTCTTTTGCAAAATTAAATTAGAAGGAATATTCGTATAAAGTCAAAATAAGTACCAAAAGAAGGGAAATTGAATACAGATTCTTATTATTGTCGTAGAATAAAGCTTTCGTTTCGAAATTGCGAGAATTTAGATAAAATATGCGAATATTTTGTGAAATTTTGAGGTTGTAAACAACCCGTCCCCCTGACGACCAATGCGATTGTTGATTCCGAGTTCAGGCATTTTCCCATAAGAATGCATTTGTATTTTGGCCCATTTAGAAGCAAATGACGATATGAAGAGGATGAAAATTTTCAGAGATTTTAATTATATCAGTCACGAACAATTTGTAGTGATGAATTACAGGGGCAACAAATATGCGTAGCACCGTAATACATTAGTGGAGATGTAGGAGCAACTTTTTATTTATCATTTCGGACTCTTGAAAATTATACGATTAAAGTTACCAGAATCGGAAGTTAAAAACCTTGCAAACTTACACATTACTTTGAGACATGTTAATAATAAGAGGAAAATTCCATAATGATTCACATTCTTATTGTTGATTGTAGATTTCGACCTCGAACTTTGATTAGAAAATCTTTGTTTTCAATAACCTGTCCCGTTGGACTAAACTACGAGATGATGCGAGGTGTTATTTTCTCTTTTGTACAAATAGGTATACTACATATAATCCGACATCTATTTTCCCCGTTGAGAATCAATGGGCACTTCAGCTAGTTATGAATTAAGTTAGGCTCTAACTATTACTGTTAGTGTACTGTGATTTATTTGCAACCGCCTAAAAAAGCACTTTGTCTGCAATAATATTCTTCAACTTGATTATCACTTCTAATTGAAGATACCCACAAATACTACATTAGTAAACAAAAATTCCATAAAACTAAGAAATAATTATAAATTGCCGCGGTAAACCTATCACTTAATTTGATGAGAAATCTTGATATACTCTTCCGAATAATCTTACAAATAGGAAATTTTGGTATGAAAATATATTCTAAAAATTTTCCTTTTAATTGTTCTTTGTAAAAAAATACCTTTTCGTCTCGTCCTCTCGTCGTTTTTCATATTTTCGTGGAAAACATATTGCAAAAAAGAGATTATAGGTATAATTATTTTTTACTCTACTATTTGCATTGTATCCTTTCACGACATTTCTATACCCATCTAATATCTAAGCTACAGAACAAAGTATATAATAGTAAAAACAAACGAAAGCGTAATAGGTACCTATCGAGTAATTATATAAATATAAAATATTTATTATTAATGGTGTTTTCATAGCTAAGCTAGCTGCCAAATATATAAATATAATGGTCGAGAAATTCCTGATGATATTTGTGGACGAATATGGTTGTGCGCATTGTAAAGGCACTGGTAGATACAAAATTGAATTGCAGATAAAGCACAAGGATTATAGGAAGCCTGCTACCATCGATTTTAATTGCAGATAAAGGTAAACAAGTAATTCGATTCTTATGCATGGTAAATTCCTACAACTATATACTTGTCATATAATACTTTCATACCATCATCATCAGCCATTTTCAATCCGACGTCGGATATAGCCCTACTCAAAAGTTTTTTTTTTTTGAATTTTCCTATTTTTTCCATCCCAATCTTCAATGTTTCATATAATGCATAATTTATAACTTATCATCTATGGCTCTTCATCATGTCTCCACATTGAAATGAAATCAACTCTTGAATTAATACCTCCACATGGTATCCAATTTCAAATTACGCCTCTCATAATCGAATACACGGTCGAATTGTTTGAGGAAATCATTATAATAGAGCTCGCAAATCGGATACGGGGGAAAGGGGTCCAAATCGATCTTGCGGCGTCGCTTCATTTCCCTACTCAAGTCCATTTCCTTTCTCCAGGGACGCCTGTTTCCGCCTCACCAGGGCAGCCGCCGCGGTAACGCGCGAAAATATCCCTCGCTCAAAATCTCTTTCATTCGCCAGTCATTTGCTCTCGCGAGGGTGTCATCTGCAAACAGGTGCGAGTCGGTACTAAGGGACTCTGAGCGTGAGGGTAAACGAGGCGGACGGGGAGAGGGGATTTTTATCCTCAAAGAATTCGATGGAGCATTATCGAGGAAGAGTTAACGGACGAGCCTGATTTTCTTTTTTCGCGTCCCTCTTTTCCTTGGATTACGTAATTGAGGCGGAGCTCTCCGGTGACGCTGCGTTGATTAGGAACCGATGCGGATCTCAATGAGGCAAGGAGTTGTAACGGGATTAGGGTGGTTAATTAAGGGGGCGAAAGCGGAAACGACGTAAAAAATAAAAAAGAGCATCGATTTGTTCCAGAACGACCCGGGAAGGAAATGGGAGATCTCGTGGGTTGAGAAAAGGTTTCCTCTTCTTTCCTTAAAAATGCCTAAAACGAGGACGTCGCCAACTAAATCCGTTGAAAAATAGAGAATTATCTTCTGGGCGCAACATACAAAGGAAATTCCTATTGTCAATTAAAAAGTTCTTTTTACAAATGTTAGTTTTTTTATCTCAACCACGTTATAAATGTCCCAGAGATAAAACTTCTAATTTTGGTTTCATAATTAATAATGAATAGAATTTAAACTCAGATCAATTACTAGGGAGTAAATTAATTAAAATTTGAAGATAACAATTATTTTTCTCCAATTTGATATATCACATCAGCGCATTATTTTTGGAATCATTAGAAATTTTAATTTTACTAAAAATTAAATTAAGGTTGAATCTTTAATCATTCAAGTAACTAAATAAATAATCAACTGAAATAAATCTGATTTCAAGGCATATGAATCTAATTTTCAGTACCTATCTTTTGTCCTTAAATTTAAAATGAAAACTTTTACAATGATACTTCACATCACTGAGATTGGGATACATATATTCATTCCTATCAGGATATTGAGATATGCTGTTTTGTATGGCTTTTACCATTTCATTGTTAATATATTTTGTGCTATGTTACGTCATAGCATGTGATATGATACATAATGATATATACCTTTACATCTTTAATATAAAAATTGATGAATTCTATGATTCTAAATTAAATATGATTCCGTTATAATAGTTTCCTTTTTCAGTAAGTAATGCGGGAATGGACAGTTAAAATAACAAAGCTAAGGCACTTACTTTAATTACTTAATAAGTAAGAAAAATAGATCGTTGAAAATTTTTGTATTTCACTCCATGCAACTCAAAATATTACAGAATAAATACTCTACTTGAGGTTCTCCTTGTACTTCAGAAATTTCAGTAACTCACAAAACACAAGTAAACATAAAATGACAACTTTTTGAGTTATAAATGTGGATATGATTCACTGCTAGGAAAGTTTATCAAAATATCACTTACAAATCAATCAAAATCCAAACAAGCGTAAAACATCTCAAAAACTCGAAATACGTTGTTCAGATTAAGATTACATATCGAGTTATTATGCAAATATTCTACCGCAGAAAAGATAAATTTTAGCTTTTCTCCTATCTTTAAGCTACGTTTTGGACAATATTTATTTACGTCCATTGCTGGAGCCGTATGAAAGAATCGAGGTAGAAACCTAGAAGCTTAAAACTTGTAATATCATCAACTGAAGACCTCAAATAATACCCTTACTGGACCCTTTTTCCTTTAATCCGTTCATTTTTTTTTCTTCATAACGACCTATCTAAAGATGTTCCCTTCTTTCTCCCACATTTCATCTCTTCCGAGCCGTCCCATCAATAACGAATTCATTGTTTCACCTCACGTATCCAATCCCATGCCTTCCATCATGCCAACGAGAATAGCTTCCCCTCTTTTTATTGTATATTTATCTCATCCACGGCGATCGGTCATTGGACAAAGAAATAGAGATAGAAAATAATACAAAAAGAATGCGATTTGCTCAACCTACGGCACGAAGGAGAATAAATAAGACGCAGTAATGACATAGCAAATGCGTTTGCCAATGAAAATCTGGAATCCTCGCGCGTCTCCCGCTCGTTTGTCATTGTCCACGACCTCCATCTTTCACTTCTCTTTCTCCTCTCTTTCACATCTCTCTTTTGTATTTCATATCCCATCCTGTCCTTCACCTCTATGCCCTCCCTTTTACTTCTTTCACCTGCATTCCAATTTCCATCCTCCCTTTCACTTATCTATCCTTTCTTTCACTTTCCATTCTCTTTTTCACTTCTTTCACCTGTACTCCAATTTCTATCCTTCCTTTAACTTCTACTTCTATCCCTTTTTTTACGTGTATTCCAGTTACCATCCTTCGTTTCACTTCTCTGTCTTCTCTTTTCCTTTCCACCCTCTATTCCTCACTCTTACACCCCTATTCTCACTTCTTTCACCTGTATTCCACTTTCCATCCTCTCATTCACTTCTATTTAGTCCCTTTCACTTCCCTTCCTCTCTTTCACTTCACACACCTCTTTCTCTCCTTCTATTGCCCTCGCTTTTGTGAACTTTGGAATAGGTAAACCTCATTAAAAGGAGGGTGGCGGATGAGAATAAACTCGATCAGCGTTGGACCCGCGTTGAGAGGGTATCAAGACCTCCGTAAAAGGGCTAAGGGATTGCGACCCTCCTCTCATGAGAGGGCATGTGTAGGCACAGGCGCCGCCGCAGATGAAATAAGCGAGGAGATGCGTTTGTTTCTCCAAACCGCGAGAAAGGGATAAGGGATTATTAAGAATGGACAAGGAGAGTGAGTACTGAAATATGTGGAGGCCACGGTAAGCCTACAGAAAAATATGGGGAGAGAACTATAGGGGAAAGGGAAGTTTATAGTGAGTGTGATAAATAGGGCAACAGATTGCGGTCCGTAGAGGAGTGAAACATAGATAGAGACACAATGATGACGTAAGTATTGAATTGATAGAAAATATGAATTTGGATAGGAACAATAAATGTCTGATAAAAGAGTGAGCACAGATAATTTAATGACATTTAGAATACGAGAGGAGTGGTAGCAAATATGCCCTAGATACACTTGCCAATTTTAGCAAAAAATGCGCAAATCTGGAGAGCGAGACACATTTTACCAACACTTGCACGTTTGGAACCAAATTTATATTCGTGATCCACATATATCCTGTTGAATTCGTCACGAAAATATTGCTTTAGCCTAATTTCTAATTGCTTCCGTTAGATACTTTACTGTTCGCAAACGTGAATAATAAATATCAACCAACTAATTTCGGAACAGGAAATAACATCATTATTTCAAAAAAGTAATTAAACGTAGATGGCATTTACTTCTGGGATATATGGTACGCATGCGGCAGTCAACTTGGTAAAGTTAATACGGCAAAGTACTATCACCTTTTCGCTATATGAACTTTGACTTTTCTAGTTTCCAACAATACTGATA
This sequence comes from Ladona fulva, assembly GCA_000376725.2. NCBI lineage: Eukaryota > Metazoa > Arthropoda > Insecta > Odonata > Libellulidae > Ladona > Ladona fulva. The sequence goes on along the minus strand of KZ309208.1, from coordinate 100,408 downwards.
CTGCGCATGGAATGTACTCAGCATCCTTGCCATGGATATTATTCATAAAAAAAGATTTAAGGTTTCAGAGAACTAAAATTTGTGTAAAACTTTTCTCGACAACCCAACTTGCTAGAGTGTGGTAACCAAAACAAAGAAAAGGCTCCATCGAATAAGGAAAATCAAGACTAAACTGCTCCATACGTTTGAGGAACTCGAAGAGAGGTATGGCATTGTAGAAAAATACATTTTAGCTACCAAAGGAATGAATTACAAAAATAAAACTTGATGCAAATTAAATTTAAGCGGACGTTTCACTGAAAATATATATAATCATACGAACACTTAATATACATTTTAATGTTTTTCTAAGACATTTCTTTACCGGCTCACAAACTTTTTAACACCAATTAGCAAATGTATTCTTATCATACTCACGAGAGTATTGTAATTTCAAGAGAAGCAAATGATAGTAGTTTATTAGAGATATTCAAATTTAAATTCAGATATATATTATCGTATTCTTAAACATAATATGAGTTGTAGAAATTTTTATAGGTCATATATCATTGCAACAAATACGCTCTCTAATCAAGATTAATAGATGGTAATGACTTCATAAATTCAAAGTTTGGTTCCATTTCCTTCAGCGTGATTCCCTTGAGAATTTAAAGTGCTCCTTGATACGTTTGGAAAAAAAATTTTACCTCCCTTTTTCGTTCGCCCTCTACTTCATTCGAGGAAGTTCTCCGCGTTATTCCGTGGAGATTTCTCTTAAGTGCTATAAAGGGTACGATTTTCTTAGCAGCCATCTCCTATTTGAAAATTAAGACTCCCTGGGTGGGACTTTTAAATGGTAAAGTAATTCTAAATCTTCCCCTTAGCTATCACCTATGTTACTCTCCGAAAACTATAGGTCAATTCTATATGGTTGTCCATAGATCAACATCCTAAAAGATCTCCAATTTAAATGTAAATAAGGCACTTTAGGTGCAGTACCTTAAATTAGTTAAACATCCATCAAGAATGATTCATGAATCAATAGCGGAATCCAGCACTCCTTCTATCATTTAAAATAGCTGTATTTTTCAAAATATACGCATTGAGTCATTCCGACGTAAATTCACACATTAAAAAAAATTTTGCCAGCCCAGTTTTATTAGCCCAAATTTGTGGACTATAACATTGACGGATCTTCCCTCTGGCTTGTATCAAATGATCATAGAAACAAAATCTTACATCCCGTTTCATTTTCGTAAGAGCTAATGAAAATAGGTGTAAACTATGTTTCTATTATCAGAACTTTTCCAAGACAGAATTTACAGTTTTCTTAAGGAAAAGTTTTCAGCGGTGACATGGGAAATAATGCATCCATAGAATCCAAATCACAAATATCATATTCACACAAATTTAACATTTTTTAACAATTTCTGTATATGAGGTAGGTAAATGTACATTTTTGGACTGGCATAATAGGAAACCAAAAGCAAAAATTACGATTAATAACAATTTTCTTTCAAAATCAACTAAGGAAAATTGTAGTACTCGTTGAAATAGAGGGCTCCCGTATTAGAAAAGTGGGCAACGCGTTCGACTTCGGCGAAAGCGGTCCCGGGTTCGTTTCCCGGTGGGGGCCTACGTGCGAAATTAGCAAAGCAGTCGAAGAACTTTTAATATTACGATTTTTAAAGCATGTGATGTATCCAGGGTCGTTCATAAAAAGATTAAAGTCCGAAGACTCTCAGTGTTTTTTCTCATGATATCATGCTCCTATGATAGTATGAATATGCCGAGCCCCAGAATTTCATCACACGTCAACCTGAATTTACTACGACAGCTGCAATAAAAAAGAAAATCTTTCGCAGTATTGAACAGCAAATGAATACGATTTGTTACCTATGATCAATTCAGTCTCTCGCACAATTTTGTACATTTCCAATTTCCTAACTTTCCCACTCGTACTCTAAAACGACCCCCGGCAAATTTGCAGGAAAACGAGAAGCAATCCGCTGGAGAGCAATTGGCAAAATCCGCGCAAAACACACCGAATCGCAAGCACGGATGTCAAAGAACCTTTCAGAGTGCTGGATTCATCAACGGAACAGCAATGAGAGACACCCACTCTTTGTATCTCCGCGCGAACGTAGTGAAGAAATCGATGCTCCTTTTTTCCCTCGAGCGTCAAAGGTAAACAGCGACACGTGCGAAAAGGTGCGGACAACAAAACGAGATCGAACAAAACTCGGAAAAAAATAAAGGGGAGTTCATCTGATTGATAGATGTGTGCGCAATGAGGGCGTTGAAGGGGAAGAAATGACTTAGAAAAATAGACGCACGAGGCGCGGAAAAATGTTTGGCTTCGAGTGTATTACGAAGAAAGAAAGGAAATGAATGGGGAAGTGGCGTAGAAGGCGTGGCGTGTTAGAGCTAAAGGTGGCCATTGGAAGACGGACAACAATAGCAGTCACATCCACTCCTCTCACAAAGAAGCTCGGTAAAAGGTTCTTGTTCCCCCAAAACATGGAGTCTTCTGTTACAAACACCATGGTTAAGTGAGGAAGGCTCTGCGAAAGAAAATAAAGGTTGCCACTTTAGGGATTACACAACACCATCGATGTTGCCTTAATTTTCTCGCCCTCATCACCTATTCTCTTTCGGTTTCGCAGAATTTTAAAGGCCATTTAATTGAATGAACGTTCTCAAACACGTTACGAAGCATAGAGGGAAGACGACGAGAATGTTTATCATATCCCTTATTTTAGCTCTGTTTAGTCCGAGAAATATTTTGCTAAAAATGTCGGATATTTATTGTCTCGACTTCTTATGTATCATGCTGACTTAATATATTTTGTTAATTTTGTATAACATGTTATGTACGATATATTCAAAATTCTAAATTTAAAACGTGAAATCTGTGATTTTAAAGTACGGCTGTGAGGTAATCTTAAGCTTTAAACAAGCAGATACAGACGAGATTACAACTTGCAAGCAGATTTTCCTTTGTTCTGTTAGAGTTAGTGCTATCTGTCAATAAACTATACTATTATATTCTCGTCATGGAGTATGAATATTATTCCCGGTAATGCTCTCTCTCTCTTCTTTTAGCTATTATTATCGGTAGGTTTGCGCAGGGTTTTCACAACCCCCTTCTTAGTGGGCATTTTCCTGCAATGGATAATTTCCCACTAAAGATCTCCTAGGGATTTATATCCACATTATCCTTCTCACTTCTCTTTTTTGCTAACATTTTATATTGATTATTGTTTGGAATATGACATCAGCGTAGATGGAAAAGGACATTTTTAGTCTCAATTTCGCCCGTTAACAAAGCCGTTCATTATTATTATGACGATGCATATAATCAATATGAGTTGGCCGGATATCGTGGAAAGCCATTACAAAGTTTTTAATAAACACAAGTACTTCGTAACCTCCACAAATTATTTTATTTTACGACCGGTTTCGGTCTAAGCGCAGCCATCATTAGGCCTAGATGATTCCAGATCTGATGATGGACCGAAACCGGTCATAAAATAAAATAATTTGTGGAAGTTACGAAGTACTGTGTTTATTGAGAACTATGACGATGCATAATATGAATTCAAAAGTATGTGTAACTTAACAAGAGAATTCGTAAATAAAATATCTGATAAATGTAAATCTTGCATTCCATAAACTGTTACATATAACATATCATTTTTTGAACTCACGCTTTGGAAAATACGCTTATGAACTATCAAATTTCATATGAAATAGGAGGAAAACCAGTATAAAAAATTTGCGGACGTTATGAAACAACGGGTTTGTTATCATTTCTTAATATCGTTTTAATTTTTTTTGTTGCAAACAGCCGCATTGATGGGTATGGATGATAAACTATGATTGGGATAACCCAAAGGGTCAACAGAAATGAAAAAATGATCTGATTATGATTCGAACCCTATTTCAGTTTTTGGGAGAATGCTTTAACCAAATAATCGATCAATTACTTTAAAGTCAACGTAAGCCGAAAAAGGAAACAAGTAAAAAAAATAGTGAAGGGCAAATATGCCATAAGAAAAACAGAAGATAAAGTTCTAACGAAGTGCAGGTCAAGGTCGAAGTTAAACAGGCGTTGAAAAATTAAGGACGTAGCTTATTGGTCACATGTCTCGATAACAAAGTCCTACAGTTCAATCAATGTATTGCAGATGAAAATGAGGAGAGGAAACAACGAAAGAAGAATACCAGAGGACGGTCAATACTAATAATTATGATGATGATGATAATGCTGATAAACACAAGAAATAATTATTTATACCAAATACCTAAATTCTATAGTGAAAAGGGGAGAAACCAAAGATGTATTAAAATACCTAATATATTGAATAAACTCCCAAGGGACTTAAGAAATATAGAGCGTATGAGCACTCTTAAAAATAAAGTAATGGAATGGTTATTCAATGCTAAATAAAAATGTACTGGTATAAATAGAAGTGAAAAAAAAATTTTTGATGGAGCAATACCAATACTTGTGAAAATTGGGCACCTGCTGACAAGTCCATAATTGGACTTAGCGGGACCATAAAGAAAATCAATCTTCAATTTTGAGGTACTGTAATTTAATGTGCTGTAATTTTATAATTCAATTTGTAATAGTTTTGAACTTCAATTTGTAATAATTCTGTAGTTTAATTTGTTACTGTTTTGAACATCAATTTGTAATAACTTTGTAGTTCAATTTCTATTTTGTCAAAATTTGTTTATTTTTTGTAAAGTTTTGACATTCAATAAAATTATTATTATTTATTATTATTATTATAATGATAACTTCTACAATTAAAACATGGAGCTAATCCCAATTACATACATTACTCACGACCATTCCCCAACCGGAAAAAATCTGACTAGCCGGGATTCGAACCCAAGTGCGTTCGAGCGCTAGGGGTTGGAGTGCTAGAGTACTAGCACGCAAACCACTCCACCAACGTCACCGATCGGAATGGAATACCTTAAATAATTCACACACACACGCATGAGTAATTTCCATAATAAAATTAAAAAATGATAAACATGCGCGCGAAAACGGGTGCAATATTAGATCAAACTAACTTTGCAAACGAATATAAACTGATTTCCCAACTCGAGAACGGAATTCGTGAATTTTAATAAAAACTATATACATAAGTTAAAAAATCTCATTAAACTGGATACCATCGGCGTTTCCAAAGGTAATCCCAATTTAAAGAAGCAATAAAGAGAAATGCACTCTATCCTAAGCAATCCGTTGGGTAACTTAGTCATAATGACGTGCGGAAATCGGAATGACGCAAAGCGGAAGTTACCTAAAAGGAACACAAAGATACCCAAATTATGAGTTAAACTCCGAGGGTTCGCCTCGTTTACTCCAAACAAAAGAGAAAAGAAAATCGTAGGACGCAAGCCCTAGGTGCGTGAGTGGAGGCGGAAGCTAAGCCTTTATCTTCTCTCCCCTAGTCAGATAGTTGAAAACGCCCTTTTAGCCGAACCCCTGCACGCGGCCTCAGAGACTCCCTCTTTTCAACCTTTTACTTCCCTTAGCTACGATTCGATTCCCCCTTTATTACGTCCAGAGCGTCACTCACCTCGTTCTGCTGCGAAACGAGCTCTCCTGTTCGACAACACGCACCCTACGTCCACCCACCACCGAAGACGCGCTGTCCCCGTCGGGCCGTTAATTCGGGCAAAGCCGTTTGAAAACTTCCCTCCAGTGCCCCCAATCCATCTGCTTCCTCCTGTGTTTTTTCCATACTTCTTCAGAATGAGACGTCGTTATCGCCCTGTTGTACGGAAGGCAAGGCGCAGGAATATTTATGGATTTCCATCGTTTGACAGAAATTGAAGGCAGTCCGCTCGCGGATAATATTTCCCAGCGTTTTCTGTAGCATTTTAAACGATGGTGATTTCAACGAAGATAACGTAGTAAATTGGAATATTTATGTCCCATTTGCAATCTTTAAGAAGTATCAGGACTTTATAAGGACTAAAGCAAGGGTTTTGTCAATTACAATTCTTCGTTCATAATACAAACAATAAAACATTTAATGCGGAAACTATGAAGTGCCTTCTTTAGTTCTCATTATGGCTTTCCACGAAGTCCGGCCTAATACTACAGAATTTATGACGTAAATATATGCATTATATACATGTTATTTCGTTTTTTTTTCATTTATTTTAGAATTTGACTACCCTGGTGACATAGCACCTTTGTTCTCAGTACAATCGTTAGGTGTGACCGTCGAACAAACCGAAACTTTGCGGAACACTACACTTTACGATAGATAGGTATTAGTTCCAATTTACGTTCATAATCAAGAAAAGTGTAGAAATTTTTAAATGTAATAACTGCGGATTGACACCTAACATTTAAATAACTCGGAAAATTAAGCGGGCGCATGATATAAAAATGAGAACTTCCGTAGATCATGCAACATACAAGAGTCTTTTACCAACATCTCTTTGAGGTGCTCCGGATTAAAGAATCAAATTATATGTCAAAACATTTTACGAATTCGTAGCGGGTATAGGATGAGGGGGAAGCTACTAATTGTACTCTAACAATGACTTACATTAAAATATACGAGTTCTGTACACAAAATACATTAAAGTAAGCTAAATATGTTAAATTAAAACTCTTTCCTCGGTAATGACATAGAGATAAATTCCATCATTTTCACTTCGATGAATGAACCACCATTATTCGAATTTCTTCCCTTCATCCATTTCAGTAGATTAAAATCCAGCGTTAGCTTAATGTAGATTAGTCGATTAACTACTTCAGGATTTCTATGATTTCGTCAAGTTTAACTCAAACTTTGTTATGATAGTATTATTATTTTAGCCATATGACTGGAGGTATTCTTTATCCTCAACTTTTCTGGAATTATGGCAAAAATTTAATCAAGAGCGAAATATTTTAAATATTTTCATTCCCCGTTTAACTTCTATGATAAGCTATCACTCCTTTTCCCAAGCATTCTACGGAAAGACAAGGCTCTTGAATAATCAACCAAACAAGAATCGTTTTAAGCCACGTATATCGTTGGTTTCTACCTAGTAGTGATGATACCTGAACGCGAAGAGATGTTTTCAACATAGGATATATTTCCGCTTGGTGAAATAATAAAAGCTTAAGTTCAATAAATACACCGTTCTTCGTAATTTCCACAAAATATTTTTTATTGTACGACCGGTTTCGGCCTAAGCTCGGCCCTTCCCCACCCTCTCCCCACCCCTCCCATACAGCTAAAAACCATGGACATGTATAAAAATGGCTTATTTTCTGTAAAATTTACCTGAGGATGGCCGAGCTTAGGCCGAAACCGGTCGTACAATAAAAACTATTTTGTGGAAGTTACGAAGAACGGTGTATTTATTGAACTTTGT
>KZ309208.1:68735-92430 GCA_000376725.2 Ladona fulva | reverse complement strand
GACACTTTAATTTTAACGCCTCCTCAAAAAATACATGACCCGGGTTTTAGTGATGATGCTATACATTGAATGGCTTATCTTGTATGGGTTTTTCACTTCTTAAGTAATAATTATCAAAATACTTATAATACTAAAACTTATTGCTTAGTTGTACACCACTAATAATTATTACTTATTTACTAATAATCTCTTAGGTAACATTTGCATTGAATGATGAAAGTTGTTTGATTTTACTAATTAACTGAAGAATATAAAAAAATATTTCTGCAAAAATATATTAAATTAAATATCATTGAATACCCACAAACACGGTACTTCATATTTTCCACAAATTTTTGGAAAATACGAAGTGCTGTGTTTGTGTGTATTTAAGGCGTTCCGCAGAACAACTGGAGTTTATGAATATCATTGTATTTAATCTTTCTTCTTGAGCGTCCATCTAAACACTTTTCTAAGAAGTATGAATCTGCTTAACCATCCATACCTGGACACCCACGCATTGCAACTATTCCTTTATCTTCCTTTCTCTACCTCAGTCATTTATCATCCCCTTCCTGTCCCTCTACCCTTCACTTTCAAAAGCGACACATTTCTGACGCTTTTTGCTTCTCTTGAGGCTAAGCAGTGTTTGCCAAAGTTGAGCCAAGTTGAGGAGACTAAGACGAGAGAGCCTTTTAGCGCCGAGGGAGAATCCTTTTGTTTCGCGCCGTTGTAATCGGAAATTGCACGACGCGAAACCTCTTTTCTTCCCGTTTTTTCGGTCGCTAGCTCGTTGCATCCTACCTACTCTGTAATTGGTCTCGTGTCATGGCTCCTAAGCCACTGTGGGACGGGTAGGGAAGCGCGACAAAAGAATTTCCTTGAAGTAGTCCTCCGGGGGGCGATTTTAGCTGTCGTAATTGCATGGGACTGCGCCGAGGACCGCGGATAAAATTCTCGTCAAAGCTGCCTCACAAAAGCTCCGTAACTGCTTCCTCCGCCCTATCTCACTTTCTCCATTCGTTCAACTTGCCGGGTAATTTCCTTGGGAAGTCGCGCCGAGTAGCATAACAGCCAGGTAAGATGGAAAGCTGATTGCATAATTTTCGTTTTTGGGGGAACTGCCAAACGGACAGGAAATTTTTGTGACAGTTAAATACTTTGTGATATTACACTACCATTAAAGGCCAATTTACGCGGAAAGTTATGAAACTATGCTTCTTTGACCGGCTAGAGAAACGCATTTAGTGACTTATGAGCTTCATGCGTTAGAAACTTTGATACGTAATCAGTCCTCATGATTTATTTTCACGGAAAATGGCGACTTTATAAAGTAGAAAGGACTTTATCACTAGATGTTAATTCAAGATAATATGCTGTGCATGACAATCAGTTGATGCCTCGAATGACCACTATGGCCTGACCAAACTATACTTCTTATATAATATTTATTTTATTTAATAAACAATCAGTTCCAATTTAAGAATAGAAGTAATCCTTAGCTTTGAGAAATAAGATAACACCTTATCCAATGCTAATAACGCATAATACCAATTATGTCTTCCATAAATGTACTTTCTAGTATTTATCAAGCAATTGCAGCCTAGCTCATAATCTCTTTTGCTTCAAAGATTCCCAGTATGCTTTGGAGAGCATTCTCGTAACGCCTGATTTTTGCCGTCGCATTTTTCAGCAAATCATATCGCCTTGCGCTGTTCTTTCTCGAGCTCGCTGGTTCTCGTTTCATCCTCCATTGTACCCGCATTAACTCATCTCCAATTAATTTTTGACGCCAGTTTGTCGTGATAAATGTAGGTCTATAGTGATCGTGGAAACCCTTCGCAATCTGGTTCTAATCAAGCTCCTCGTTAGCTCCTTGGAAAGTTACTAATAATACAAAGTCATCAAAGTGGGGACGATCGGCCTTTGCACTCCTCGTAGATCTGCTAATGCATTAGAACAGCAAAGTTGCAGGTATTTCTATAGTTACTATCTTAGAAGTTTTTTTAGAGAATTTTACAGTCAAAGTGAGAGTTTACTAGCACGATCTCTTAAAATCAAAGTAACTTATTTATAATTACATATTTATCATAAATAAATTGTCTTGGATGTAAGGAATTTAGACGAAGTACGAAAACGATTTCTTGATCTCCCGCTTCAAAAGAGCATTACTCCAACCTTTCATACCCACGCATGGGTGTTTGTAAGCGCATTATTTTCTTGGCTGATTTTCGGATAAATTGTTTAAAACTTCTGATTTCGAACGACGACACCTCTTTAACCACCTCTACAAAGCAAGATATTAGTCTCACAAATATTTGTATCAACTGGTCAATTGATCAAGACGGCAGGAGCTTACAGAAAATGAAGCATTGAGCTGTGATTTTCATTCAAAACCTGAATAAATGTCTCCTGGAATACATAATAACCAAGTAATGAAGCGCATTCATTCGTGGTTGAAAGGTATTTGGGAAATCGTTACACCCACTCAGGATTCGGAATGATGAACTTCCAAAAGGACACAGAATGAACTCAACGACCATAATCGGTACTCGCATTCACTTAAATGACTAATGCCTATCAATCCTACCTTTAATGAAAAGGGCAAACAGAGTAATACATCACCAGTAGGTAGGCTTTTAAGCCTCGAAAACAGAGAGCTCTTCAAATAAGCTCTCAAAGCTCTCTCTAGCACCACATCTCGGAATCAGAATCTCAAGAGGAATTCTGAAATGCGTTGCCATTCCTCCTTCTCGACAATCTTTCAACCCTTCGCACGATGTTCCGCCTACCCCAGGGACCCCTACTCCATCTTCCTCCGAACCTGTCTACCATATTCCCAACCCTTGCATCTCGAACAAACCCTTAATCACAAATCCCTCTTCCACCCCTATCCCTATCTCCCCCTTAAAATAAGTAAAAAACAAACAGAAAACTGCCATCTGAATTTCTACTCACCCTCGGCTTCCTAAAACTAAACATTCCACACCCTCTAATGCCTCCTTTACGCCGACGCACGCACCGTATTCTTGTGCAAACCCTCACAGGGAAGGCGTCCTGATCCATCTCTCCCCATCCCTTAAAAAAACCTACTCATTCTCCCCCACATCCCCTACGTCCCATTTACCTTCAGACGCCTCTTCCGTTTTGGTAGCTCCGAAACCCCCACGCTTCCCTCCCTTTTAATTCGAATCAAACCCTCGTGCGTTTTAGTGCGTCTCCCGTAAACATCTTCTGGAGAAGGAGAATAAATTGCAGGGGAGAATATGGGGTACGAAAATACTGCGAACTCTTCGCCATTTAGGTGACGTGCGACTTGTCCGAGCGCCGCATCTTTTTTCGTTTCCACCCTCCCCTGTAGCGTCTCATTCCGAATTAATCGATCGGCCATCTCTTTCGAATACTCGTTGCCCCAGCGGCGTTCCTCCGGACGACGGGGTTGCCGATGGGATTGCATTCCTGCCTCGATGTGAAAATGATCGGAGGCCACGGCCAGTGAAGACCGGTGCTTATGCGAGAGGTATCTGCCTCAGCGGTATGCGACAAAGGAGTTCCACGTGCGAAGGAAAGCACGATGTATATAATGTGGGAAAATTTATCCGTCTGAATCTCAACCGAAGATTCAGATAACACGAAACAAATTGATGTAATTAAAAATTTTAGATTCTCGATATTTTCGCTTTCAGCCTAGGCGATTCCGATATTTTTAACTCCATTTACTCCTTAATAAATGTCCTCAAAACTGTAGAAATCTCCTTTTCTGTTGCCCTTAGAATTAAATCAATCAACTAAATAAATTGAATTTCGATTTTATTTCGACTCTAACCAATCACTTTAACTCTAAGCCAATAAGCAATATGTTTATTAGGATTGAAGAAAGGTGTTTTACTAAGCACGGAAAAGCCGTGCGGCTGAAACCCAAGGAATAACAGATGTGAAAATGTGGGACTCAAACCCAAGTCTCCCACTTTCCGGGTTGGTATACATTTATTGTTTTCAGGGTGACAGTTCAGTTTTGAAGTCCTCTGTGCAATCATTTCGATGTTATTCGCCAGGTAAAAGTCTATCAGAAAGAAGGATAATAACAGAAATGGTCTACAAGATACAATTTTTTTTAATTTGTGATGTTTAATTTTAATTAGAATATCCTAAGAGAGATAATAAATGTCAATATTAATTTAAGAGGTGATAAAACATGCCCTCCATGGAAATATTCATCAGGAGATAGCAGAAAGCAATGATATAAGGATTGTAATTGCTGCGCACGAGCGCAAGAGCCATTTTCAACATAACAGGAAATTCGATTTAATCTACCTAAATACCCCGCAAGCTGCCTTTCCTCAATTGGCAACGGGTGTAAACACCAAACATTCGAGTTATCTCTTTAGCTTATCGTTATCGCATAGCTTTCGCGAAAAGAATGAGTCCTTCAAATAACTTGTCCTCACATCTACTTCTCCTATTATACGCTCAATGTCGGATCGATATGGTGAATATCAGAGAGATTAAATTAGTAATTATTTGAGATTAATTTAACTTAATTATAGGAAGGTTATTTTATATCCTAATCATCACGGAATGAAAAGAAATGTGGTCAGCAGTTGCAGTGAATATTATTCAGACTTGCTGATGCTACATTTAATAACTGTGCATTCCACATGTAACTTACTGTATTTCGCCGCGATAGCCCCTAATTGCCAGTAATATATCATAAAATAAACTTAATTAACCAACAATTTATATACTTCACAATTTCCTTATTTATTCAGTCAAACGTAAGAATCGATAGCCAAACGTAACAATGACAGAAAACTATTATTCAATTGAAATAAGGCAATATCTGCGTGAGGGCAACGCATAGTCGGGAGAAACACCTACGTATATTACATCGCTCCAATACGAGTACATTACATACTCTGAAGAGGAAATTAAATTGGCTGAGGAATAAATTAAAAGACTGGCCGCTTTCACCTTTCCCTTAATTGAACTCTGCAAACTATATCCTTCGCAAGTAAATTCGATATACTGTTTCGTTGACCAGCCACGATGAAATTATCTTCCGCTGAAAAAACTCTTATCTTCGTTTTCTAATAAATTAACTGCGATAACCTTGAAGTCCATTCCCTTAATGAGCCCAAGCGCGTAACAATTTTTTTTCCCATTTCGACCACGTAAAGAGCTCCTCTTCCTTTCATGCAAGCTCGCATTGATCGTAAATTTCCCCTCCCTTTGTTTTCGTTTACACACCATAAACTCCGCCTTTCCCGTCCCTTTCATCGGCTTCCCTTTTTTCCCTTTCCTTGCCTCCCTTATTACCACGAACCTTTGCTCCGTCGTTAACTCCCTTATGCCCGCTTTTCGGAACAGAGATCGCATGCACGCGTTGTCGCGGGGCATTGTTCTCGCCGTTCTTTCCCGTGCCGCGAAAGTCGTCTACGCACGTGCCTACACGAGTTCTGTATAACGAGCCGGCGAGACTCTTTTGCGTGCGGCGGATGTCGGTGTGTAAGCTGAAAGTAGCAAGTTAGAAGAGATGTTGACATGATGTCCGCGGTCTTTTGAGGCTTGTTGACGAGCGGACCCCAATTTTCCTATGTAGACGATGTCAATAATTCGATGTGACGCGAGCTATCGAAAATTCCGACGTCGAGGGACCGTGAATGCTCCCCTTCCATTGGGGATTCCGTCCAGAGGCAGAAGGGGGTAGACACTCTCGAGCCCTGTCACATACAAGAGGCGTAGGGAAATTGATTTGAAAGTTGCGGGAAGTGACGCGATACCGAAGCGATACGCTTAAATTAACGTTGATTTAGAACGTTGATTTTTTTTAGCTCGATATAAGTAATTCATAGGAGCGATGTATTTTCAGAGAAGTGGAGAGACGTTAAAGTAGTAATAGTAGTATTGTTAAAAGTGCTTCGGCAGCTTAGGTCTTTTCGCACATAGGCTCCCACTGGTAATCGAACCCAGGAACGCTTTCACCGAAGTCGAACGCGTTGCCCACTTGGCTATCCGGGAGCCGGAGAGACGTTAAATTCTGGCTTACTAACAGAATTGTAAAAGATTGGAATAAGTTTTCCAGTTGTGATGAAAGTGCTGTCTGTAAACAAGCATGGAGCACGATATACTAGTTTCTTATAAGTATCTGAATGCATAATGACTTTTGTATGTTTGAATTTTCATATTGTTTCNACTAATCGTAAAATATGTCAAGAGTCCGAATTGATAGACAAAAAGTTATTCATTTATCTCCATTAGTTAATTACGGTGCTATGTATGTTTGTTGTTTCCTTCCTTCCGGATCTCAGAGAACACGTATGCAAAGTTTGACGCAAATTGGACAAACGGTGTGGACTCCAATCTCAGACAAACACACAAACAAACTTACAAAATTTCTACTTTATATATATAGATGATTAATGATGTGTATCTTTAATTTTTGTGCGATGAAGAGATTCACACCGCTGACTGCGTAACTATGACCTAATAAAAACTTACGAAAATAGAATATCTGTAAGCTTTTTGTTTTTTTATAAACTTCTAAAGATTCATGTAATAGAATACATGTTTAAATGCAAAATAACCAGGGAATGTTCACATATCTCCTATAATAGGACACAAAGAAATTTTATAATTATGCAAATTAAATAAATATTAAAGTCGTATTTGTGAAGGCATAATAATGGTTAATACTGGCACCTGATTAAAATTGCGAAAAGGTTTGCTTTAGAAAATATATTTAAATTGTAGAAGGGCAAAATGTACCACTTCAGTCAGATTTTTATTCAGCTCCCTACCAAGGAATCCTCTCCTCTTCGCCCAAAATGAAAATATTTTATCTTTACCAATTTATACACACAATTCACGCAATAGAAGGTTTTTCCAATAGGAGAAACACCTGAACACTAATATTCATACTTTTATTTCGAGTGTATAGGAAATACTTTTGACGGGTTCATTTTCAAACCTTTCTTAAAAAATGAAAAAAAAATATCTTACATCTACATCTACCTACATAAATACCCTGCAGGCCACCTTTCGGCGTGTGGCAGGGGTGTAAACACCAAGAGTACAATTACCTCTTTAATTTATTGTTATCGCGTATCGTTCGCGGAAAAAATGAGTTCCTAAAACGACTTGTCCTCGCATCTATTTCTCTTATTTTACGCTCACTGTCGGATCGGCCAAAGTAGCAAAGGGGTCGCATAATACCAATTACGTCTTCCGATCTTACATCGATATCAGAAGGCGTGACTTCGTGGAAAAACATTGCCGGATAAAAGAAACGTTGTACCTTTCCACAGGGATTATTTGTACGTTTCCACAGGCATTTGCAAAATCTCTGTGGAAAAGTACAAAGTTTCTTTCATTCTGAAAAAATGTCTGTTTTCAACACATTTAAAGCAACTTTTATCTCGGTTACATCTGTCAACATCTCTTCTATTAGAGCTTTCATTCTCCATAGATAAAGAGCTGATGACTATGAAAATATTTATGCTATGTTTTTAATCTCTTTTTTCCATTTCAAAAATCTATCGTTTAAATGGACGTCGAATACTAGAAAAAAGCATGATGAAAGAGCTCATCAGTACCCGTATAATTTATACCCTTTTCGTCCTATGCTTTAATTAATTAACCTACATTTCTAATTCAAGCAGAATCTAAAAGAAGTCTTTATAGTATAAATACGATGATATATGTATTCTTAATCTACGCAAAACTGCAAGCATAATATTTGTTTCTAAGCCTTGCTTCTATTCGACTAACGTAACGAGGAAAACATAACTTTCACTAAGACGGAAAATTAAACTTTTACGTTTACAATTTTTTATGAAGCCGTTAAGTTACAATGTACCAACCTAGAAAAAATGTCTAGATACATGCACTCTCATCAACTGTACTTATAATCGAACCTAATCATATTAACAATGAAAAAATATAACTATATTGTATCCGACGTCGTTCTATACGCAACTCATTAAACAGTTAAGTTCCCCTGTAATGAGATTGATATATACGTAGTGATGTAAGTTATAAGTAACGATTAGTAATTAGAATTGTTTTGGAGTAGAGTATTGCTCAATTTATAATTACCTCAATCTCATTATTTTTTGTTACCCTTTTTCATCTTCTCCTGCAAATTCATAACTTGCACCCATTTGTAATTTTTAGTACGAAAGCAAATTTGTATTTTCTATTCTTGCTTTTTGTGTTTATAGAATTTTACTTGGTCCAATTTTCAAGGAGTCAGGGCATTGGAGCATATGTGACCCAACTCTTGCCCTAGTTTATTTACGCCCGGAAAACAGTTTTCTATTTATTTCTTTAACTCAAAAGAGCTATCTCTTTTTAAACACGCAAATGAAAATGGTCAGATATAAGATAATATTCAATCTCGTCATCATAAACAACTTTTATTGTATTTCACTTAAGACACCACTTAAAAATGTCATAATTAATTTCATATTTTGAGCTTTGATCGTCATCTCTCCTCTGTATCCCATCCACCACATTCAATCAAATTTGCTCGGTTTTCATCTCTCTTTAGTACCACTCATATTCTTCTTGTGTCACATTTTAGCCGCACTGTTTTCATACACCTTTTGTGCATTCAAACAAAAGTTAAACAATCGTAAAATATATATCTGATCCTACGACACCAGAAACACTCCGTCGTAAGATCATAATAACTCAATATATTTCTTACCTTTATTATTAATATTTATTCTACTGTTTTCAAGACATGAAAGCCTACTATGCGAACATTTCTTATAGAAAAATATGCGAACTGGTTACACCCCTATACTTATATGGGATAACTCATGAAATCAACGCTCAACAACTACCATGGTCGTCGAAGGGATTGGTTGTTTATTTCCGAAACATTTTACGAATTTGCCGTGTATTTTATCAAAGTTCTCGCAATTCCGAAGTAATATGAATGTCTCACGACAAAAATGAGATTCTATAATCATTTTCATTTCTTGTGACACTTGTTTCAATTTCGTAGGACCATTAATTCTAAAATTTTGCAAAAGAAACAACCCCTGCAAGTCATGAAAACGTAATTTACGTTCATCTCTTACGGAAATGTATTATGGGCTCTTGAGACCTTGCCCACAAAGTATCCCGAATGGCTTGGAGAAATGTTCTGCCGGGATAGCTTAAGCAATATGTTTATTAGGATTGAAGAAAGGTGTTTTACTAAGCACGGAAAAGCCGTGCGGCTGAAACCCAAGGAATAACAGATGTGAAAAATAGCGACATGACTGGGACTCGAACCCAGGTCTCCCACTTTCCGGGTTGGTATACATTTATTGTTTTCAGGGTGACAGTTCAGTTTTGAAGTCCTCTGTGCAATCATTTCGATGTTATTCGCCAGGTAAAAGTCTATCAGAAAGAAGGATAATAACAGAAATGGTCTACAAGATACAATTTTTTTTAATTTGTGATGTTTAATTTTAATTAGAATATCCTAAGAGAGATAATAAATGTCAATATTAATTTAAGAGGTGATAAAACATGCCCTCCATGGAAATATTCATCAGGAGATAGCAGAAAGCAATGATATAAGGATTGTAATTGCTGCGCACGAGCGCAAGAGCCATTTTCAACATAACAGGAAATTCGATTTAATCTACCTAAATACCCCGCAAGCTGCCTTTCCTCAATTTTAATAAACAATCAGTTCCAATTTAAGAATAGAAGTAATCCTTAGCTTTGAGAAATAAGATAACACCTTATCCAATGCTAATAACGCATAATACCAATTATGTCTTCCATAAATGTACTTTCTAGTATTTATCAAGCAATTGCAGCCTAGCTCATAATCTCTTTTGCTTCAAAGCGTATGGTTCACATGCTTCATTTTAGATGAAGAAATGAAACAGAAAAAGCTTGCTGTAGCCGGGAGTCGAACTCGGGACTCCCACTTTCCGGACGGCTACTCTGACCTCTAAGCTACCACGACAGAAAAATCTCTCCCTTAATTTCGTAGGCTTTATTCTTTTTAATTTCTTTATCCTTATTAGAGAGTACGAGAAAAATGAATCAGGCAACTTCTTATAGGAACGTCGTATTTTTAAGATACTTATTTGACAATAATAATAGCAATCAGAACAGGGTGAACCTTAGAACTTTCAAATGGAATTGAAAAAAACTATATTTCATTACATTAGTATTTATCTCCGTAAAAAACGGAATAAAAATTTGACATTGTTCATTCTCCTATAGAGATTACGATATCAATGGCTCTTTGACGGTCGACTTCATCATTTTCTACCTAAATTTATCGAAAGGGTTAAAATGAAACACAGCAAGGCAATGTCTATTTTTAATTCTTAGTACAAAGCATAAATTTATCATTAATGTTTTCAAACTACATGACTCTCATTAACGATATGTACATATCTACAAAACTCATATGACTATCATCTTAAATCTCTATTGCATATTCAATTGCTACATAAGAATGTACTACAGATGAAAGAAGAGATCATGTCCCTCCATTCACCGCTTTCAATATGGCAGTACTTAAAATTAGAAAATGCCCAAAATCCATAGATATTAGACAGTATACAAATATCTATATCTAACTCAAATCTCCTCTTTTAGATAAAATTTCAAGTCGTTAAAAAATGAGAGAAGATAATATGAACTGCCTCATACACAAACTCGTTGTGAATCCGAGTCTATCTGGAGGAAGTTTGCGAAAAAGGAATGAAACACGGAGAATTCAAATCTGATAAATTCTTGCACGGAATACTTAGTTTTATAAATGCAACTACATCGCTCGCGAGAACGAAATCTCAAGTTACTACCTCTTTAGATTTCGCGATATGGCGTAAAACTTGGAATCAGATTGCAAGATATTAGCGCAGTTTCCGTGGCGACGCTTTATTGAATTTATCTTAAAGCGAGACGGGAGTAAGACCGCAGAATACCGCAGTTCTCAAATTTCGAATATCTGTTTCTTCTTTCGCCTCACTCCTAAGCTTTACTTCTCCTAGCGCTACATTGACCCATCCTTTCTCCCCAAAACACTTTCTTTTCTATCTTATCCGCACATCTTATTCTATTTCTTAAACCACACACGTCTAAACTGCGATCTATTGGCCGCATTCGGCCAATTATCCTTTCCCGAGAGGTCTGTAGCGGCTTGTTTAATCACGAAGTCCTTGCGACCACGACCGAGAGAATGTTTTATGTCCTATTTTAAGTTTATAATTGCAAACTTTTCCNATCGCTCCTTGGATAGCGACGACAATGTTGAAAGAATTACCGCCGTTAACAACGGCACAACTATTCCACGTAATATCTAACTGCTAATTCATAGTAATGTACGCCTGACAAAATATTCGCGGAAGAGATGCCGGGTGTATGTACATACGTTCGATTCGCCGATGTAGGCCCAAGCCACAAGGTCAACAACACTCAACGGAGTGCACGCTTATTCTATAAAGGTGTTACACCACTGATAAACATTACACCCTGCATCGATAGATATTCGTGTCACTAGCCACAGTTTCACAGACGCTCCGTTTCGCTCGTGGAGACAACTTTTTTCATTATGCCATCATGGCGTCATCGCTCTCCTGAGTTCCATTGAGCCGCGAGAATCGGAGCAAAAAATAAACGAAATGCCGTTCCTAATCTCGGCGACAAACAGGGAAAAAGCAGTTTCCCGTTCCACGAGAGACCCCAAAACAGCTGACACGGTTGCGGACGCGATTCGCGCCTAAAGCCGATCCTTCATCGTTGATGACGATAATTATCTGACGAAAAAATGAAGCGTCGAATGCGCCGCGCTTTTTGTATTGACTTGTCGATAGAGGGCGACACGCGAGAGGAAATAAAACGGAACATGCTACAAAGGCATTTTGGACCGCCAAAGCACTTCGCTATGCTTTTGTGAGGGGATTTCCATGCCCGCTTTTTTTGGGACGGCCGATCTCTCCCGGTGTGAATTCCTCCCCTCGTTTTGCTCCCCTTGAAAAAACGAGGCCTTTGAAACCCTTTCAATGTTTAGCGACCTTACTGGCCGTTCGAATAAAGGGAAATTGACCTATTTATTTTTGCGGAAAGGCGCCTCGTCAGGGGCGAAAAAAGGGCTTTCGGCATATAGGCCATAGTCGGCAAAGTCTCTCAAAAGGCTGACATTAAACTTTTATTTAAATTAAATAGTTAATTGTTGAAAGACAAGCGGGAAAAAGCGGTAGTTGAAGGGGATAAAAAACAGGGTTCGAAAGACAATGTAACAACCAGGAACGGGTTTAGGGTATCAGAGGCTCTAGATGAAATTTTTATTTGCATACTAAGGCCATGCATTTATTCAATACACACCAATACACCCATTTTACGTATTACAAACTAAAAAAATAATCTATACAAGGAAAAGGGTTTACGTAACTTGGCACGATAAAGTGTGCACCTAGGAAAATTCCCAAGGAGAAACGGACATGAAAATAGTCTTACGAAACCGGGACTCGAACCCGGGTCTCCCAATTGCCGGTTGGTTGCTCTATCCATTGAGCTAACCCACCAGTTCTGGTGGAATAGCTCAATGTGGAGTTGTGAAGTTCTGTTTGGATAGCTCAATGAATAGAGCAACCAACCGGCAATTGGGAGACCCAGGTTCGAGTCCCGGTTCCGTCAGGATTTTTACATGTCCGTTTCTCCTTGGAAAGACTGTATACTTAAGATCGACTTTAACTAATGTTAAATTTAGGGCTTTATCTCCTATATATATGATGGATTCACATGGAAATTAACCACTTTAACTCTATCAAAACAATATTATATCGCAACCTGGTGAGCATGAGTTAAATTCCATTTTAAGTGTACCTTATAATACCGAGCCCAACTGTGTATAATTCAAGAAGAAAACGTTAGACGTACACTAAGAGCTTGTTAGAATAACCTAGTGGTGCCCAAACTTACTCGGTGTGACAGCCGCCACCGTAACTACTTTAACTTATGTTGACTTCCATTTTATTTTTCTCTAGTATTAATGAGTAAGTGGTCACAATTTCGCCTGAAAAGGAAGTTGCATCAATTCAAACGGAATATACAGTGAAGATCACATGCATATACTTGAGAAAAGCTGCAATAAAGTATAATGCGAAACCGTCGTCAATATGTTAACCAAGTAGGAGCACGAATGTATGAACTTAGCAAAGGCAATAAATCACTTAAATGAAGGTCCCTTTCTTTTTAAGTTTCCATAACCTAAAAGTCATTTAAATTCGTGCAAGAGTATCTCTATAACTGAATATTCAGACTTAATTAATCTAGTTTCACTTGTTTCCAATAAATATACGAGCTATCGATGTTTTAAATACACTTTAGGAAGTTAAACATTTAAGATTTGATTCTCAACGATTTTAGATATGTGTATCTCATTTGTGTATATCATTCAACTCATTCGGCTGATGCCATGGTTAAAAACTAATTATCCGTTTCGTTTATCCATCGAGATATTTCGTAATAATCAAAATGAAAATTAAGCACTTAATTAGTTGAAATAACATTCCCTGAAATCGCTGATTGAGCGTCTGCTAAATGATAACTCTCAGAAATAAAAAAATCAAAGCAAACACATCGAACGAGAATCTCTTATTATACTTTAATGAAACGATATTGAAACGTTTTCGCGCTCGGTTAAATTATTCATCAAAGTAGAAAATCTAATTGAGGATAAAGTTGGAGAGTCGGTACCCATTCGTGGGGAGTTTCATTATCTTGACATAGAGTACCTGAATAAAAGCGAGCTACCGAAATCAAGCATTAAGTGATGCGTGCACTAATGAATTGACTTCGAAATTTCCAATATCCGAAAAATATTCATCGACTGGAGGGCCATTGAAGTGGGATTGTTATCAGATGAAGTTCTTCATTACCCTATATGAATGCAACGAATCGGTTTCGCTGGTTTTAATTACTTACTGATGCAAATGCATGGATTCATACATTTTATCTTTGAGTTATTATGAATAACTTTGATCCTCCAACAGTATCCTCTACCTATACCGAAGAACAACTTCTACTTTATGATACCATCAATTAAGAAATAGTTACGGTACTTAATAGAAGTACTTATTCTGAGGAGGTAACATGAGCAATTTCGGAAGTAGGATTAAAAGCAGTTATGGATGATCATCTATGGAATCATTACCTTACGCGTTGGTATGATAAATGACGTTGTCCGTTATTTCAAGCGTTATACGTTACCACGACTGTTTGGAGGGCTGAAATAAACCAATCTTCAAATTGAGAAACCTAGATAATGACTTTCTCTATGAATAATCAAGTAACAATGTTTAGCGTTACCACGAATTGCCGTTTTAAATTATTAGAATCTCATTTCCATGTATCTTTTTGAAATAAAAAGATACTAAATTTTCGTATTTCAAACGGCAATTCGAGGTATTTAAAAATCTTAGCATTCCCGCACCATACAATATGGGTGTCCCCCAAAAATAGCAATGAGAAACCCTAAATCCTATTTAGTCTTCCCGAACTGCGGTAGTTGTAGTGTCACTACGACCCTCCATATAATGCTCCTCTCGTTAATAGCGTGCAAGACAGAAGTTCGTGATTACCATAGCGTGCAATTCAATTACTAATTATTTTATAAGGGAACGTGACTTTTGTCATAGTTCCTCACGGGGTCAATGGAGGTCTCGAAAACTCCGATTCACACCTTTAAGTAGCCGAGAGCATTTTATTTTCAAGAATGGAAACTGTGAACAAAAGGAATTCCTTTCGGGACAGCACAGTTCATTAACACTTGGAACCAAACCTTCCCTTTTTCAATTCAACACGGGTCAACTCTGCATAAAGATTCACATCCGCGCAGAGCGGCAATTAACACCATAAATCCATTAGGTGCCGCGTCTCTGAGGCGCTCTTCTGGACTTGCGAACGTAATGTATGTACGTATATAAACATTTACGGGGAAACAGACCCTCTGAACCCTTCTAAACTTCCTCCCATCCCACTAATCTTCATACATGAAACCACCCGCCTGCGGAAACGGTCTCGACTGCTGCATGGATGAAGGGGAGAGAGAAGTTGCTCGAGGAAGCTGGGTGGGAAGACACCGGAAATGTACGCTCTTTTACAACAAGCGAAGGTCGTTTAAGGCGGTTTAGAAAAGGTGGCTGCGAAATCCACCCGCGCAACCGTCATCAAATACGCGACATTAGCCCGAAGCGAGGCTCGTAACACGGTTAGTGAAGCACGTCGAGAGAAGTGTTTCCTTGAGTGAGCATCATTAGAGAGAACGAGACTGCATAAGATCAGCCACGTTCCGAGAGTCTGTAGTTTTGAAATATAGGCGGATTCGGAGGTGGGACTCGCGCCCTCAGGAGCGTACCTGGGAAGTGCTGACCCGCAGCCCGTATACAAAAGGGCGCCCCGGTACCGCTGCATGCGAATCGCTACATCAAACAAGCAATTACCAATAAAGTGGAGGGGTATTAAAGATTCAAGGGGGCGATATCGGAAGATTGATCGTGCGCTCAATTCGAAGCGCATACATTTTTATCGTCGACGTCCTATCGCGATCGTTCTTCGAGGATGTGATTCGATTTCCGCAACTGGTTTACATAGAGCGTAAATTAATCTTTCCCCTAAATGAATTGTATCTGCAGCGGCGATTTCCAATATTTTTGGCGGAAGTCCACGAAGAAATTAATTGACATCGCGAGCATGCGGAGTCCTTTTAAATTAGACAGCCTTTCGTGTAAATAGATCCGCTGCTATTTTTATTGAGAATTGTTTTAGCCTACAAGTGAATGCTTGCATTCGAAAAACATTACGGTAACTACAGATGCGAAAATATTAATGATCTATTCAGTATATAACTAAAATAAACGTTTAGCCGATACCAAAGTAATTTACTAGCCTATATTATAAGGTGCTCTCTGAGTTATTTTAATTATGAATGCAATTGGAGACCAAAATTTAATTTGAAAACATTGGGAGATTATAGCTTTAATATCTTCTGTGAACCAAATTCAAAGTGCTTGGACCGGATTGTTAGACAATCCTTATTTAGAACGTGTGCAAGAAATTATTCAGTCTGAAGGCCGGTTCAGACCTCATCCCCATGATATGGGAATGAAATTTAGTATGCAAGATGAGGAGTGAGGTAGTTTGTCCCTGATTTCCTCATTGAACCAGAAGGTTGTTTGCGGAGAAAGTTCAAGTACGTGAAGCACAATGACTCTAAGAGTAACACTATTTGAAACATTCGATGAGAAGAAAACTTGATCAATGTAATTCTTTAGCATCACTAATTATTCAGTAATTTCCATATCATCATTAGCAATCATACTCATCAAGGCTGAGACTAAAGTAGATTGAATATACATTGTAGATTTATACACCAAAAGAAAAATGAAAAATATTCGATTCATCAAGATATGGAAAAAGGAAAGTTTTAAAGTACACTACATTGCATTTACATATTGAATTTCAGTGAGTACATTAAATTAGTTAAATTGATAAGTACCCAAATTGAATTATTTGGTATCATTTAAATAACTAAATTTCTCTCATTACATTTTATGCTTTCTGCTCTTGGGAACTATTTATGGTAAAGGAGTATGAAAGGGAACTTACTAACTAGCTGTGACTGTAACTAACTAACAGTGTCTGTAAAGTCACATATACAAATTTGGACGGATTTAATCGTAATAAAATACAGGAATTTTTAAGTTTCACTTAGGAGAATATTACACAGAGNAGAAAAAAATTTTCATTTCATTCCGGGTGCTCTACTGCTCTGGGTAGGAGGTGAAAAGGCAAAAATTGCGAAATAAAGAAAATGAAAACATAAAAGAAGAAATTTCCTAAATTTTTTGCTTGTTGCACCATTTTGGACCTTAAATATTAAACCTTTTACGAATTACACCGTGTAGTAATCGAATAACCGGTAGCATTGCTCGAAAATTTTAGTCATCTACACGGGGAAATTTTCTGACACTCCAAGACTTTGAAAAAGATATGGAAGCGTTTGATCGATTTTCCCTAGAATCACTCTTAAACTGGCAAAATATCACCAAAAGGCATATTATGGAAAATATCGTTTACTTCGTGAAGATATATTTTTGTTTATATTCAGTAATTAATTATCCTCAATGCTTAATTCCTCTTCCGGTTCCTATAAAACTGTTATAAATCACGTAAGATGGTACACTCATAGTAGTACTCAGTACAAATGAAACTAGAAGTTGAAGACTTCACGAAAGGAGTATTTCAATGAAACATGAAATCGGACATTGCTACGAGGAATGTTTGCTCTTTTAATGTTGTCATTTTTGGAATCGTGTGTATTGAATTTCTAAGGTTACCAAGGTTACCGAATGCTTAACGAATTTATCCATTAAGTCATCCAGCATAGATTAATACAAAGCTCTCGCTCAGGGCATAGGAAAACATGTTAATTTATTATTGTATATTGACAAATGCCCATTCTAAATATATAAAACCTATAAAATATTTATTATTCCTTAAATTGTGCGTACATAGCATCTTTATTTTAAAGGTTAGATGTAAGAATAGACTTGTTAGTCTCAATCTCGCCCTGAATAAAGTCTTTTATTATTATTATTATTTTCCATATTTGTAGGTTGCATATGAAGGTGTAGGACATATAGGTATAAAATGTCTCTTCTCAGGATAAAAAACTTGACCAAATATTTCTCTCGCAAGTAACAGCAGTGTAATAAATATCAGAATGGCTTCATTTTCACGAAACGTCGATTTTTATTCTTGCGTGGAAAGAATGTCGAATCGTCGAGAAAAAAAGACGACCCACTTTCGTCTCGTGAAATAGCGGAACTTCCCCAAACGGTTCCTGTTTTTATTTATGCAAACATTTCCACTGTTTATTTTTCCTCCAAAAAGAGGACGGCCTTTTTTTAAAGGACTCTGAACAACTGCACAACCTATGAGCTCCCTTCACGGGTCATCCCCTGGGGAAAACACTTGGCCAATGGACCCACCAAATGGAAGGGCAACGCCTGAGGGCAGAGATAGGCAATGCGCTTTGATTTGCAGAGGAAATAGAGGAGTGAAATAAAAGAACCGGACGAGATGGGGGTCAGAGAAGAGTTGGTGGCCATCATAAGCCGTTTTAGGATCGGAAAAAGCGGTGTACGCCATGGCGTAAAGGCATATACACACGTTTACTCCACGCATCCCTCTGGATGACACCAGGGGTTGGGGAACTATCATTCAGAGTAGCGCGTTCCTATATTTCAATAGTTCAAAAATCGAAATTGTAAAAGTAATAGTATTTTATAGACATACTACAGTCACGTAATTTTTTATTATGGATACCGATGGTGAACTGACGCCTCTTCATATTAAACAGATTTTACAGTTCTATAATGAATTATATGTTGCTTGTTCCCATTATACGTTACACATCACATTACTATTCTGTCATACAATATAAAACGACACATTTGAATTACATCATATAATACAATATACCTTACAGACTCATTTCACATAAAATTTTTACAATGGAGTATTCATTACATAATACACTATTGTTCTAACCTGAGTTCACGAGACCGCACTATTCTATACATACAAAGTACAACCTTATATAAAAATGCCAATTACACATTAACTATATGATAGGCGTAGTATTATGGCTACTCAAAGAATTCTTTGACTGAATCGAAAAATTTTTCTATCAACCTTCTTTCAATTTCTGCATGAATACCAGAAAATTCAAACTAAACTTTTCCCTATGTCCCCAGGTGAGGAAATAAATGTAGTGGCTAAATATATAATAAATAGTGTAGTGGCACTGAATACTTCCGTGATATCACAATGCTTTACATGGTATGTGACCCGGAAAAATAATTCAAGTGAATGAATTTGTTTTTAAAATGAAAAATAGCTGCTTTGAACGTAGAAAAAGTTGTAGGTAGACTGTGAGCCGCACGCAGTTTCTCCCCTTCTCGTCACTAGGGTTTTCTTAAGCTATAGAATTTGAGCGAAGGCTCCAGATTAAAAGTGAAAAATTTGTCAGCCTCCTTGACCTGGGAGTTCATCCAGCTCGAAACAAAAGAGCGAGCCTAATAAATTACGCATAGAAGGATATATACTCGAAAGCAAAAATCGAGGAAAGAATGCTGTATATTCTCTGAGTAATTCACTACTTATTACTTCCTCTAACAACTCCATAATGTGAATACCTATAGCGTCTCGTAAGGGGCGAGTTTGTCTCTCTATTTTTATCCTAATTTGCGCCAAAGAAGATACTATCACTTTCAATGAATATAATTCCGCTTAGCTAACTGCATATGTACCTAGTATAAATATGCTGACAACAAGCCGATATTATCCTCTTGGCACATTATATGAAAACTTACAAAATGACGCATATTCGAGCAGTTATTGAAATATCTAAAATGTCACCTTTTCAATTTCGCTTGAGTTTACAACTTTATGGAATAAAGATGAAATAATTCGACTAAGTTACGAACTCCGCAAAGTTACGTATTCGAGAATTTTAAATTCAAGTTGTGCTCTCAACCACAACCACTCTCCAAGTTTCATACCTCACCAACAGCAATTTGTTTTAATCTGCCGGACTCACACGTGAACGTCATAATCCTGGAGTGGACATCTCGAGGGATGAGCCCTTTAAGGATTGGCAACCCGCCTCACCTATTCCCCACCCTCATTCTGCAACCTCTTTATCCCAAACTCCCCATTTTCTTTTTCTCGGGATCTCCTTTTCCCAATTCTGGTCGTTCCAAGGAGACTAGAGAGGTGCAGAAGTTCTCTCTCTCTCGGTCCACTATCCGCTGACATTTTTCTTTCCTAACGTTTTCGCCTTCTTTTTTTCACCTCTATCTTGTCGCATTCCCACGCTGTCTTCCCCGCAGTATTTCTAGCTCCTAAATCAATCTTCTCTTCTATCCCCTTTCTCCCTGTCGACGTGGAGCTATGTGACAACATTAAGCGTTTTGATGCCTACCGCTATCTTTCATGTAGAAGAGAGGATTTGAAATTCAGAGAGGGAATGTTTTGAATTTGTCGAGGGCCATAAAAATCGCACCCAATTGCACGTGATATTAACGTGTAATTAGGAGACTGAACTGCTTTTTAAAAAATATTTGATCCAATCATCAAAATCTTGGAAACTTAATCGTCTCCGTTAAATTACACAATTATTGAAACATCCTTAAAATCAAGGAACAAATGGATCCAGATTCTGAATGTCCTTACGTGAAGATACTGCTTCAAACCTTCATACCGAAAAAGGCTCGAATAGAAGATAACAAAAACGTGTTTTTCATTCAATGTGAGCATAGAATTTAATAATCTAATTTCATTATGAAATTTGCGTAAATATATTTTCCTGCAGAGCAAAAATAGTTATGTATTTTAGCAGATGACAAGCATGATACACGATCTTCATGGTTTAGCGACTGATATAAGTTATTTATGTTATATACCTATATACCTATACCTTCTTATTTTTGCTATATATTTATTTTTGAATATAATATACGCTTGAATGGTACGTAGCTTTTGGTCGAATCTGAATACGTGATTGTATCTATGTAAATATATACAAAATATAGAAACCTCTTTCTGTATGAAGAATTTAGAATTAAAATGAATAGTTGCAATTACTTCAAATAAAGGTATTCATAAATAAATGCTCCGCACTACTAAGTACTTAGTATTTAGGCATCCTGACTTAAGCATGCAACTTTTATTTCACCCTCGTCCGTTTCATCCAAACTTCTCTTTCTTTTGCTTCCAAATCTTAAATCCGTCTTCAATTTCATTCATGAATCCCTCCGTTGCGCCTTCCTGTCAGTCACATTTATTGCATTTCACTTCCAGAAATCTTTATTATTCTCAATCTAGCAGCTGTCAGCCTCTTAACCTGGACTTGCCACTAGGATTTTCCTACTGTTTTTCATAAAATTTTGCTCTATAAGGATTGAGTGAAAGATGGAACTTTAAACCCCCTGTTTAGCTTGTTATAAAGTAATTTTTCGGTCTTTATCAGCCTTCCGTTATTGTCTCATCATTTCTCGTGTTACACGTTTCCTCTTTTGATAGCATCAAAAACTTTTGCCATATCTCACCTTCCATCCCTCTATTCCCTAATATTCTCCTCTCCCTCACCTTTTCCATCATCCTCCACCACTTTAACAGCAACCCTTTTATCCTCCACTCTGGCCTTCATTCTCTCCTCTCTCTTTCACCTTTTCAAAGCAGAATAGGGCCCAAGCAACAACTCTTCCATCTCCGTTCCTAAGCGTACGTAAGGTGGCTCGTTTTCCCTCCGCTATGCTCCGCAGCCTTTCTGCCAAGCCACCTTCCATAACAATTCCACAAAAAGCTTCTACAGAGGGAGAATTCCTGCATGAATCAATTTTACGCTCAAGTGCCTGGCTTTTGCGAATTTTTACGAATTACCTTTTGGGAGTATGTATCTCGGTACCTGAATGAATATCCGAACTTTAGAGTTGTCTGCCCTCAAGAGGATATATAACATTCCAGAAGAATTTCTTCATAAAAGATATTATAGAAACATATAGGAATGAATTTATTATTTACAGTCTGATCACAGATACGGTGTTTCCCAAGCTTTGCCTAGAACTTATGGTACTCTAGTCTTCCGCGATAAATATTTAACTCATACTTGGCGACACAGTAAACCACAATAAACTACTAAAGTTTGTTACCACCCCCTGAAACGTAGAGAATAAAACTTTTTGTACCTTCAAAATACCCATATTTATACATCTTAATTCGCACCAAATTTTCTCATCTACATCTACATCTACATTAGTACCCGGCAAGCCGCCTTTCGGCGTGTGGCAGGGGGTGCAAGCACCATGAATTTACTGAATTTACTTCGCTAATCTATTACTTTCGCGTATCGTTCGCGGAAAAAATGAGTTCTTGTATCGATTCGTTTTAGCATCTATTTCTCTGATCTTTCTCGCAGTGTCTGAACGGCCTATGTAACATGGGGGGCGCATTATGTCAGCTACATCATCTGTGAACGTGCTTTCTCTAAATTCATTAAGTAGATTTATCCTTTGTTAAAGCCTTCTATTTTCTAAAGATTCCCATCCTGCGTCCTGAAGCATTTGCGTTACCTGCGTCCCATACTGCGTCCTGAAGCATTGCGTTAAATTTTAAACATAGGATAGGTAATTAGAGCCTGAGAATTTCCAATGCTGACGATGAGCGTATTTTATCTGTACCTTTCATAGCCTGAAGTTAACTGGGAGGTAATACGGTCGAAAAGCATTACGGTGTTACTTTAGAGCAAGACAAAGAAAAAGGAAGACATTTGCAACTACAAAAGAAATTTTTTGAGAAACTGTGAGGAAGTCCTTTTTCGAAAATAAAGTCCTTCCCATTCATTCAAACGGATTACTACAATGTCATACCTCAGGCTCTAGAGAAATTGTTAGGGCAGTAACGAAGAAATCTTCTGAGCCATTTTTAATAAGGTTTATCCAAGTGCTAGGGTTAGAATTCCGCAAGAAATATCATGCAAATGAAACGGAAGCAATTGGAATTGAACAGCAGGGCAAAATAATAAACCAAGGGATTATGAGTCCGTCTCGTTTATATTTACGACGAAATTTATGTCTAATAATAGCGAAAGACACAGCTGAGGGTGTTATATAATATTCACTGCGCATGAATGCTATTTCAGGGGTCTTCCAAGGGCGTAGATGTTGAGAGACTCTAAGGCATTGAGAACACATTGAATGATTGATTTAGAAAATGGATCCTTGCATCAAAAGTATAGAGCGTACTTCGGTGAGCTACGAGCGGCGTGGTGAAGGATATCAACGGAAATAAAAGGGATGGCAAAAACTGGTAATGCATTTTTTCCTTTTGGGAAGGCCCGCATCCAGACGTTAAAGTATGCGATGGGAGGGCAACGATTTCGGAGATTGCAAACGCATCAACGTTCGACTAGGAAAAGACAGGCGGGAGTGAAACGGACGTTTTCCTCCCCTACTCTCTACACATAATGCAATCGTTCTCTTCCACTTTCCGGAATGGCAAGCGTCGCTCCCCCTTCCCTCAATGCCTTTCAGAATATCCTTCAGAAACCAATTCCAACGGGATTTTTTTCCAGGGGTTTCCCCGAAACCTGACGGGTCAAAGGATCCCTCCTGAATATCCCTCCTCATTTTTCCAGCGGTACATGCGCAAATAATCGCGATGGACTTCGAAGAAGATCGGTCTGGGATTTTTATTTATGAAACGTCAGTTCCGCGCAAAATGATGCCGAGAGAGAAGCAATTTGCGCTTGGAGAGGAAATTATGCGCCGAGTTGTATTCCCAGATGAGAAAAATAACATCGTTCGCAACGGGAGTATTTCTGTCGATGCAAATTTTAACACGGCTAACGTTATTGAAAAGTGGTTCTCTGCGGATGGATGTAAATTCGACGTCGACAATTGATCGCCGCTCGCCGCCCATGCGCGTTATTTAAATTCATGCACGAGAGCTGCGTTCTAAAATATTACGCACATGCGTAAACAGGGATATATTATATACATGTTGCATGTAACGATGAAGATATATTTAAGGAGAAAATGTGCTTTCTCGTATTTGGCGGTTTAAATGATAGACGTGTTAGGAAGACATTTATATTCATCCCTGAAGGTTTAATCATGCGTGTAGGCACGTG
>KZ309208.1:0-67178 GCA_000376725.2 Ladona fulva | reverse complement strand
CTGAATTTACTTCGCTAATCTATTACTTTCGCGTATCGTTCGCGGAAAAAATGAGTTCTTGTATCGATTCGTTTTAGCATCTATTTCTCTGATCTTTCTCGCAGTGTCTGAACGGCCTATGTAACATGGGGGGCGCATTATGTCAGCTACATCATCTGTGAACGTGCTTTCTCTAAATTCATTAAGTAGATTTATCCTTTGTTAAAGCCTTCTATTTTCTAAAGATTCCCATCCTGCGTCCTGAAGCATTTGCGTTACCTGCGTCCCATACTGCGTCCTGAAGCATTGCGTTAAATTTTAAACATAGGATAGGTAATTAGAGTCTGAGAATTTCCAATGCTGACGATGAGCGTATTTTATCTGTACCTTTCATAGCCTGAAGTTAACTGGGAGGTAATACGGTCGAAAAGCATTACGGTGTTACTTTAGAGCAAGACAAAGAAAAAGGAAGACATTTGCAACTACAAAAGAAATTTTTTGAGAAACTGTGAGGAAGTCCTTTTTCGAAAATAAAGTCCTTCCCATTCATTCAAACGGATTACTACAATGTCATACCTCAGGCTCTAGAGAAATTGTTAGGGCAGTAACGAAGAAATCTTCTGAGCCATTTTTAATAAGGTTTATCCAAGTGCTAGGGTTAGAATTCCGCAAGAAATATCATGCAAATGAAACGGAAGCAATTGGAATTGAACAGCAGGGCAAAATAATAAACCAAGGGATTATGAGTCCGTCTCGTTTATATTTACGACGAAATTTATGTCTAATAATAGCGAAAGACACAGCTGAGGGTGTTATATAATATTCACTGCGCATGAATGCTATTTCAGGGGTCTTCCAAGGGCGTAGATGTTGAGAGACTCTAAGGCATTGAGAACACATTGAATGATTGATTTAGAAAATGGATCCTTGCATCAAAAGTATAGAGCGTACTTCGGTGAGCTACGAGCGGCGTGGTGAAGGATATCAACGGAAATAAAAGGGATGGCAAAAACTGGTAATGCATTTTTTCCTTTTGGGAAGGCCCGCATCCAGACGTTAAAGTATGCGATGGGAGGGCAACGATTTCGGAGATTGCAAACGCATCAACGTTCGACTAGGAAAAGACAGGCGGGAGTGAAACGGACGTTTTCCTCCCCTACTCTCTACACATAATGCAATCGTTCTCTTCCACTTTCCGGAATGGCAAGCGTCGCTCCCCCTTCCCTCAATGCCTTTCAGAATATCCTTCAGAAACCAATTCCAACGGGATTTTTTTCCAGGGGTTTCCCCGAAACCTGACGGGTCAAAGGATCCCTCCTGAATATCCCTCCTCATTTTTCCAGCGGTACATGCGCAAATAATCGCGATGGACTTCGAAGAAGATCGGTCTGGGATTTTTATTTATGAAACGTCAGTTCCGCGCAAAATGATGCCGAGAGAGAAGCAATTTGCGCTTGGAGAGGAAATTATGCGCCGAGTTGTATTCCCAGATGAGAAAAATAACATCGTTCGCAACGGGAGCATTTCTGTCGATGCAAATTTTAACACGGCTAACGTTATTGAAAAGTGGTTCTCTGCGGATGGATGTAAATTCGACGTCGACAATTGATCGCCGCTCGCCGCCCATGCGCGTTATTTAAATTCATGCACGAGAGCTGCGTTCTAAAATATTACGCACATGCGTAAACAGGGATATATTATATACATGTTGCATGTAACGATGAAGATATATTTAAGGAGAAAATGTGCTTTCTCGTATTTGGCGGTTTAAATGATAGACGTGTTAGGAAGACATTTATATTCATCCCTGAAGGTTTAATCATGCGTGTAGGCACGTGCGAGTTCAATCCAGAAGCCAGATCCCCTCCATCAATCAAAACGACACCTATGTATAATATTCTCTTCGACAGACCACTTTCTCATCAACTTCTGACGTCCGTCCTCCAGCTTTCAAATAGTCAGATAAATGTGAAATGTTCCTGTTACTTCCGCAACGTCAAAGAAATAGAGCCGAGATTTTTTTAATGAGTGAATATTGCATGACACAAAATTCTTTCCGACGCTGTTCGTAATTTTAGGTTAGTTCGTTCCTTTACTTTAGTAATTTTAGGGAAAATATCCCTCTACCTCCTATCAACTTGATTCCCCCAAAGGAAGTGGCATACATGTGATGAAGGTACCCTACTGCAAAAAAGCCATGAAATTTTCTTTCCTTCGAAAGTTAAAAAAAAAAACATTTACGTGAAAGTTGATATTTTTGGTCACCGTCCTCTCTCTTTCGTCACCTGAAAGCGACATTCTTATGTTTTTTAACAACTTGGTCAATATTATACATTTTCCTCACTTATCGTCTTCCGCAATTACTATCATCCTTTGAAGCGTTGCATTCTGATCATTCCCAGTAACATTAAAAAGTATAATGGTCATATGGAAAATTACTACAAAATTTATAGAATTTTTAACAAATAAACAGATGTTAAAAATTAAAACTTTCTAAATTTCGAAACATAATTTTGGTGTGTATAAAAACAAATGCACCACACGATCGAAAATATTATTACTAGCCCTCATTACTTTGAACTAGCTAAACGTTCGACTGAAATCAACTTTTTCTTTCAAAGATCAATTGAGATGAAATTCAAAAAGTCTATTTCTTAAGAATAGCATATACCAAGAGAACCTGAGGCTGCAATATTCGTAATTACAAAACTCGACGTGGGTTCTAAGGCATAAAGGAATGAGGTCGTATGGGATAAAAGACTAGGTAACGGTATTACAGGATTGAATTATTTCTTCCGAACATATAAAGGGATGCATCACTCTCAAAGGGATATGTAAGGGAAAAAGATTGGATAGCGATGCAGCTCTTTCTAATGAGTTGGATAAGAGGTATGAGATAGAATCAAGGAAATTACCTGAAAAAGCTTCCACCATTCAGTGAATTGAAAAGTAATATGATGAACTAAAAGAACGACATGAAGAATGAATGCGGATATTATTTCCGTTATGGCAATCAAAGCTTATGTTACCTGTTTACCTAAAACTTTCTACATTGACCACAAATCAACCATGGTTCTTTCACTATAGGTGAGAAATTTTCATTGAGCTATCATACTCTATTTAATATTCACAAATCATTTCTTTACATTGGATAAGTTTTCCGCTGACTAAGTGCTGTTAAATTAAAGTGTTACTCTATAAACTAAGAAGTGGGGACTCCTCTGGCCATGAATTGTTATGCAATTATAAATCAACATCAAATAGAAAATTACCGGTGTCAGAGGAAAGGATCAATATGGATAAAAATGAAGGTGAAAATTGGAAATTTTATTGCTTTAATGTGCATTATTAAGAGCTTCTGGCCATTACCTCTCATTATCTTCTGCTATCTCCTTATGCCACTATGTTGTATACAGGTCCAGCCTAACTTTTAATGATTAATGTTCTACTCAGTTGGAAGGTATGAAGGTCAATTAAAAGTATTTAATAGTAGTAGTTAAGGTTGTGTTTTTTACATCTTATAAGTAAAGTGTATGGTTTTCTCATGAAATATATTGAACTCCAGTAATTCCTTTGTAATATACTACGTATCATTCTAGGATAATTTTCAATTTTACGATTCCTTAAACAGCTAGCAAAATAATAACCAAGCACCCAAGTGACTACTCAAATAGCTCGGGTAACCCTACTTAAGATTAATGAAGAACGAACTACTAAAACCACGTAACTGTCAATTTATCGATGAAATTTCTTCCGGGGTCGGCGAATTGAAAATCAGCATCACTTGGCACATGAAAGGACCAAAAGCAATCGAGACTTCACGATGATTAATTCAGGTTACGTGCCAACATTTTCGCAGCGAATCCTCCTAATCGATCCTTTATCCTACAGATGTAAGCGCTGTATCGGAAACATTTCCCTCCACGAATCAAAACTTAACAGAAAATCGAGTTTTGTTCTCGTATACCCTCTTAACCGCCCACGCATCACCCTCTGACGGAGGCTAAATGGAGGCTTCTCTTCATTAACGCACTACGTAATAACCTCTCTTTCTCTGCAGCCATCACGAACATGCCCACTCTCTTTCTCCACACCCTGGCTCCTCTGGATATGCGAGAGTGACCCTAACAAGGCACTTTACCTTCATCGGACCCTGCATCGCCCCCTCGCCCCCAAAAACTCTCTCCTACGGCCCTTTCCCATTTTCCTCCGGTTCCCCCAGCGCCAAAAGCGGGACCTCCAAAAACCATAGCCTTCCCTCTTTCGTCTCTACGGTGCCTGCAGCCCTTCGCACCATCCCATGGCTCGATACCCCCACACCAACAACCATCTGCAGGGGTTACCATGCCAACGGGAATGTGAAGGGAGATACGAAGTGGGGGAGGATGGCGCGACTGAGGGGGGAATGGAAAGGGAGTTTAGGGAATGGTACGGGGAAAGGTTTTGAGAGTGGAAAGTATTGAGGGGAACGAACCACTGGGGATGTGAACCGAGTGGTGTCGAAATGGAAGGAGAGTATAAAAGACGGCTGATAAAGGATAAACGCGAGAGGGAATGAGAGACAGAAATGAAAAGAAACGGATAGAGAGAGATACAGAATGGAAAAGGGGGAAAGTCGGGGAAGAAAATACGAGGGAAGAAGAGGAGAAAATGCGTCGTATCGAAATGGGAGATGAAATACGGAGAATGAAAGAGAAGGAAAATAAAGAAGAGATGTGGGGTGCGGTGATATACGCCCCGATGGTAAAGAGGGAACGTGGTCGTAAGAGAGGAACGAAAGAGTTATATGAAGGAGGAAGGCGGGAGAGCGGGAATATGCAGAGCATAAAGTACGTGCCAAAAGCGAAGAAAACCAAGAGGAAGGAGGGCTCTGCAGAGAAAAAAAGGTGGTGTGTCTTATTATGAAGCATTGCGTGGGATGGAACCGAAAAGGAGAGCTGACACAGAGGGATGCAGCATGCGGATGGTTATATTAGCACCGTAAAAACGAAAATATCGATTCCCTGCAATTATGAGCAGTTGCGTAAAAGGCTAGCCGAAGGGTCATATTTTTGTAAATCCTATCATTGGTTCATATTGGCATTCCTAAAATTTTATTTCAGAAATATTTACAGTCTACGCATTTACATAAAGAAAGTTGCATTTTCCATTGAACACAATTCAAAAAATATTTTCAATGGATGGTAGACAAAGTTAGACAAAAGCAACAAGCCATTCTAAAGCCAATCAAGCAATTAGCAAAATTATGTTGTGACGATGTCGCTGACATTTGAATATATATAAGACTTTTCCTACGTATTACATTTCATTTACTCGCTCATAAACAATGAATAATAATATTATATCTGCAGAGTAAGATATTGAATTACATATGGTACTGATAAAAAATAATATAACATAGAGTTATACTATGAGCAGAATCATTCATCTAAGAAGAGGAAGAAGATGGTAACTATGAGGATAGTCCCAGACCTGACATATAGATAATAAGACATATAGAGGTTTTTGTTTGAAAAAAATTACTATGGTCGAAAGTAATAACCTTAACAATCTTATGTTTAAAGTTTCAAAACGCTACGTTGTTTAGTATTTGTTTGACAGCCATCAATTGTGAACGCTCTCAGTGAATTTGTAAACATGGAACTAATTAGTCATCGTTGTGTGACACTCGTACTACCCTTACTAGTACCCAGAGTGAGAAACAGTTGTAATGTATTTCTATTAATAAAAATGTCTTTTTCAGCAGTGTACAGGTGAACTTGTTTCAAAGAAATTAATACTGTTATGCATCATCAATGAGAAATTTTCACACTAAATTTAAGTAACAAAATTAATTTAAGTGAACAAAATAAATAGTGACAACTCTTAGAGCAAGGGAGGAAAATAGGAACGCGACCGTTAATGAATTAGAGATTGAAAAACATTCCGTATGTAATATGTCGTACATACGTCGGCAGATGGAACTCGAGTTTGAAGACAAACGGGAAGTTTCCTTCTTCAAGGTGTAGAGGAGCACTTGAAATGGATAGTGCTTTTGTCTCCGAACGTCAGTTTCACCTACCGACGTACAACTTGCGGAGTGTTTTAAATCCTCTGATACTCTCAGAAAGTAATTACAAAATTATACCTGATTATTTTATCAAATAGTCTAATTCGTGTGAAACTCCTTTCCTAATAAATTGAAATTGCCAATTTAGACGGTAAGAAACTAGTACTAGTCGAAACATGAAGCGGATAGAACCGACGTTGCAATAACATATAGTCAGTTAATTTGAAGACACTCAAATTGAGTGCACCATCACTACGTTTCCAAACCGAACTGAAAACCAAAATGGCAAAAAAAGCTTAATTTTTGTCGAATTGAACCCGAACCGAATAATTTGGAATTCTTAACCAGGAACTGAAACCGAAAACCGTTATTCATTTCCTTGCGACCTCCAGTACTCAGTAATGCACATTTAAATTAAGTGTGGTTGGAGGAAGATTGCTAAACATACGTAAAAACGACCTGCAACTATATGTTTCTAAGTTTTATTCTAAAATCTTGTGTAAAGTTATTTCATTGAAAAAGCTAGAAAATATTAAATAAACTTTCAGGATGATATAATATCACAGTGGTGGGAGCGGAGAAAACCGTTTCGACGTTACCGGTGCGAAAAATATTACCGTTCGATGCGTAGAATACCTCCACGAGTGCGCAGCTATGTAACATTGTAGAGAGAGAAACACAAAAAAAACTTTTATTTGGGAAAAATCAGAATAAGGAAAACTCTAAAATGAACCGTAGGGAGAAAAGAAATCGTAGCCTTCTGAATGAGCACAAAGGAGCATATGGTCTGAATGTATGCAAAACGGAAACTACTACGGAGGACTGCGTTTTCAAGAATCGACGCGCGAGAGAAAGGGTCTCGTAAGGAAGAATGGATCTGCAAGAGGGAAGAAGGGAAGGATGAGAAGAAACGATAAAAGGAAAATGGAGCGAGTGGAGAGGAAGGAGGGATGATGCAAGTGGGAGCCAGTTATCGCGGAAGGAAAGGAACGAGGAAGAAGACTGCTAGGGAAAATAGAGAGTACNTATTATTTTTTTAAAATTTTGGCTCTGTTTCTGAACTTTTTTGCACACTAGAAAAAGAGATTAATTAATTTAAGCTGTGGATTTCACAAACTGTAGAAGAAGTTTAACTTTCCTTCGCTTTTGTATAAGCTAGACATAACGGACGATAAAATAAACCATTTAAGAAATAAATGTAAAATGGGAACTCAGTGATAACATCCTGAGTTATTACTCGAAGAGACATAAAAACATCGAAATAAATACAGAGCGGAATCGTAAATCCAAGCACAGACCAATAATAGAAATCGTGAGAGATAAGACGATAATATCGAGCGGTAATATATATGACCCAAACGCTACTTTAATCTGTTATATCAGAGATATAAGACTTGGAAAAGAATGGAATCCAAGAACACTTTATGGGAAATGTGTGAAGAGTTATGGATGGAGAACATATCTCTGCAGCGAATTCAAAGCGATGTGCATGCACAATATTTGTAGTCGTGCAAAGAAATATTAACTGATGCTATGAACTAAATTTAAATGTTAAAAAACATAAAAGCTGCCACTGAACAATTACATTATGATATATTAGGATAATTTTCTAGATAGAAAAAGAAGGCCAAGAAAAAATTGACTTCGTTTGGAGATAAATGAAGGCAATAGTTTCCGTGAAAATTAATGTTATATAAAATTTAAATTGGATAAAACTTTAAAGCCATGTTTAAATAATATTCCAAATTTTTAGCAGTCATAACTCAACAGAATTTTAATTTTACGACAGACAGATTTTCTCCAAGGAAACAGGCACGCCTCCATCCAAACAATACACTAATATTTTCAAGGAATGGCGCTAAAGAAAAAAATATCCATCTCTAGAAAAGGTATGCAGCGGACAAAAGGTAGAATCCTCATTACATTAAAACATCAGGCGAAGAAGACGTCGAGATTATCGCCAGGTCAATCTGCGAAGTATTCGAGGTCATGGATAAAATAGACAACATTCTACTCTTTTTATTAAATGGTCATGGATAAAATAGACAACATTCTACTCTTTTTATTAAATGCACATCTTAAATGAGGATCTGGACTCTCTAACCAGAACAAGAAAACCTCTGTTTACCTCAATATCACGGACGACTTCTAGAACTGAGCAATTGGACACTATTGTTACACAGTGCGCCAGTGACGTACTCCAGCATCTATCCACACAAATGCATTGACGTAGCATGTATGAGGTAAAAAATCCTTTATTCTCGAAGAACGATGACTAACGAGTCCCCGGAGAAGTTCCGCAGTAAGAGTGCGATAATGATCCCCAAGGATACATTCCGAACTGCGGCAGAAGATTTTCCCTCTAAGGGGAACTGTGAAAAATATAAATATATCCCACGCTCCACCCCATCCGAAACCCCGCAGCTCCGAGGATAAAAAAATACGATCCTCATCCTCGGAGAGAAAATTGAGATATAAACGAAGATGGCGGGGAGTGCACTTGTCCTAATGGAAGCAGAATTAATTTAGAAGTGAGGGAAAATGAGATTCCTTCGACAGTGTGAAGGGGAAAGGGTAGGAGGGAATTTTTTCCGAGGGATTGAGGGTCAGGAGAGAGCGTTAGGGGAGAGGTAAAGGGTGTGCGAGTGTGGGTGAAGAAAATCTCGAAGATAGTGTGTGCGGATGGGAAAGGTGTCGAAGAGGGCGAGAAAAGAGGGGCGGTAATAAAGTGAAGGGGGAAAATAAAAGCGAAATGAGGGTGGAGTTGATAAACAAAGGGAGAAAGGATAGAATGGGTCTCTTCGCTGGAGTACAGGGAAGGGGAGGGCCAACAGCCAACAGAGAGGGGAACCTGCGGTATACATGCCACATGCGGCCTTTTCCGGAGTTCAAAGCTTCCCTTTCTTCAACGCTTCAAACAAACTCATACATTTAGATTATTCCGTTTCACAGTCTTATTTACGTTGATTGTAAAATGGAAAATATCAGCCTTCTTCTTTAGAATGTTTAGCGACTAAATTCGTTTTCCTGCACCTTCAAATTCTGCTATGAAGCCATGAGAAGGACCTCGTGTCTTTACATGAGTTTTTCCGATGTTATGTTTTTATTCTAGAGCTCTTACATAATATTCTAGAGCTGTTTTCTTCGGGGATACATTTCGGAGGGTTACTTTGAAAATAAAACAATTCAAATTTTAATTTTAATCATTAAACTATACAAAGAAAGAGTCGTTTTGTTTGAATAACTGCTCAGGTTAGTGTAAAGAAAAACACTTCACTCAGTCGCCTCACGTACAGGGAATGGATGGATGAAAAAATTGAAAATAAAGTTAAAACTAATGAAATATAAAATTAAAACCTTTAAAATATAAATTATAAATCNATAGACTTTCAATAGCGTCTTACGTTATTCAAAATGTGTTTTTACGGATACTTATACATATAGCAACATATATGAATTAAATAAAGGACTTATCTAAGAGGGAAACATCAATTAGAAGGTGCCCTAAGCGGGACTATTCTCCAGTAAAGATCTGTAATTAAAGAGAAAGAATAACCTAGGTAAATTTCTGTTAAATTATATAGAAAAAAATGAATCGGTTATCAAATTAATGGCACGATCTTCAAATATCCATTGGCTTTGAAAGAAACGAAGTCCGTTGATGATTACAAATAAGACTAATTCGATTTTCTTCAGCTTGAAGTTTCTAAATATATAATGATCTGACCGTACTTGGTGGAACGCCATTTTAATAAATGAGACAACGATCTTCGTATTTTCCACACAATTTTTATGTACGACGATGGCTGTATGCCGAAACCAGTCGTAAAGAAATGTGTGGAAAATACGAAGTTCGCTGTCTCATTTATTTCTAAATATATATTGTTTCAGAAATAATAAACAGTCCAAAAGTGTTAATGAGTCTTGAGGTTAGAGTTAACGTATATCGTTATACAAGCCACTGCGAAACCCTTGTAAATTGTATTAAGTTGTACGTTTTAAGCGTGGAAAGTAAGCTTTACTGTGGAAATATTTATTGTGCGTGATGCGTTACCAATACTATTTATCGGTTAATTCAAAACCAGGGCCTCTCATCCATCCGCTGACAAGACACAACTAAAGATGCAAATATCTCCAGCCCAAGGAGCACCTGAGCCCGGATTCAATTCTGACGAAAACAAAAGATAAATCAACGGGTACATGTTTGGGAGGAGACCCTCGCTGCACTCCCGAAGATAAGAGACTTGGGTGAGTACCCATCAACCTCCGGAGCGCACTTGTGGCCCTGAATGATGGCCACGGGAGAGAAGAGCATAAGGTCGTGTTTTCGGCCTCCGAAGAGGCAATGCCTCAGTGAGAAGAGAGACGACACTTGGAATGAGAAATGAAATGGGCGAGATGTTGAATGAAAAAGGGGTAGTTAAAGGGTAGTCTGGAGTAGTATCGGATCCCCCGGTGATCGGGAAACTACGCCGGAGGGAAAAAACGGGGGAGGCAATTTTTCACGCGCTGCGGATTGAGATTCATTCCTCCTTCTCCCTTTTTTATCCCTTTCCAAAAAAACCTTTATCTCGCACGATTCTCGCCACACTCACTCACAGACTCACCCTTTGTTTTTTTCATTCGCTTCGTCAAGGGGTGGAGAATCGTGAAGAATAGGCACATATTCGTTTTGAGAATCCGTCGGAATAATCCGTGCGAGTCGCGTTTTATCTTCATCAACGGCGTCGCCTGAATCTTTTTATTCCTTTTGTATCCCCACGTCTGATTGATGCGTGCAGCTCGGACGATTCGCGCGTTTTTCCGTTATTAAATATCGTCCCCGCGTCGTCGAAAGTATGAAAGAGTGTTTTAAATGTTGGAAAGACGAGTTTTTCGCTGAATTAACTGGAAGTGTCTAGCGTTTTGTTTTACAACGGATGTCGCATTTTTGACTTTTAAATTGTTGGTTATTGTCTCTCTGTCGATGTTGACTATCTGGTTGAGCGTTTCGTTTTCTGCTCTTTTCACATTGTTAACTTTCGTGCATTTTTGATTCTTCTGCACCCGATTCCCTTCATTTAACTTAGTTTCCCCAAACAAGGCATTCTGTTCTACCACGCAGTCTATTTTAACGTGTATTTAAATACCGAAAAGACGTAGTTTTTGCTTAATTATCTAGGATGGGAAAGAAAAACAACATACTATTAAACCAAAACATACATACTTTATTCCGATAGCTAAATAAAGTTTGTTTACTTTCCATTTTCTACGCGACGTAGTCCCACATCAAAATCGAACCGGGAGGTAATAGACAGTGCTAAATTGTCTCGCTATATTGAGCATTGAGCTACACTATTACTGAAAATCAAAACGTGAGTAAGATTTACATGGGCATCGAGATCTATGGTAAAGTTCCTGAAACGTTTCTGCAAAACTATTATGATAATGAACAAAGATTCCAGGAAAATGTTTAATAAATGTTACTATTCAGTGGATGAATACTTACTAGATAAGGATGTATCCTGTTGGATATAGTTATGTGCGGTATTAGTTAATAATGATGTACTTGGATATCTTTAAAATTGTTTACAATGTAAATTTTCTTTGAAAGTTTCATTCAAATTTCCTATGTAAAATGTTTGTAACTAAAATAGCTATTTTTATGTAATTTATATTTATGTAATGTAGTCATTTGTACTTAAATTTTGACATGTCACCGATTCAAGACAATATTCTGTGTACATGAATGTTTTGTGACGAAATAAATTATTATTATTATTGTTATTATTATTATATGCCTCTTCCAAATAAATAACTAAAAATGAATATCGTGAGTCTCTTAAAGCGTCATTCAGATTCGCACAAAAACGGTCATCGGCAATAGTTTATAACCTTTGCCAGGAAATAAGGAGGAGGATTGATTAATCGGTATTTAATATTGTGTGATGTATCACAACCAGTAGAGATTAAGTATTTATCTAACAGTAATGGTAGTTTAGTCTTTTCTAAGCAGCTTGTCCATAAATTCTCGAGATAACTCGCAAGCCACAAATGACCGATTGTATTAGGGACATGAACACTATTATAACTTAAAACTACCCCTTCGACTTCTTGACCGGCGACGGTGGTGGAGTGGTTAGAATGCTAACACACTAGCGCTCCTTCCCCACGGTACTGGGTTCAAATCCCATCTATCGGGATTTTTCCTGCTAGGGGATAATTTAGTTAGTTAGTGTGTTTGTCCTTTGTTAATATTAATGTTTTATTAGCTCTGGCGTTTGCAATGTTTGTTACAATGGATGTAATCGGGGTTAGCTCCCCGTATCATTATAGAAGTTATTGATACAGCAACAAAATATTCTGAAATAGACCATGTCTAACCTTTTACAATTGCTTCTTATATTCTTCTCGATTGCTAACGGATTTACGATTGCTGCAAGATAGAAATATTATATTTCATAATATTTCTATCTATTTATAAAAGTATTTGCTTCTCCAATCACTTTCGTAGAGAAATAAAAAAANACGATTGCTGCAAGATAGAAATATTATATTTCATAATATTTCTATTTATAAAAGTATTTGCTTCTCCAATCACTTTCGTAGAGAAATAAAAAAATCATTAAATTTGATTTCCTTTCCAGGCACGAATCCAACCGAGGAATATGAATCTCCAGGATCCCGTGAAAGATAAAATGACAGATGTAATAGAATAC
Source organism: Ladona fulva (assembly GCA_000376725.2). Taxonomy (NCBI): domain Eukaryota; kingdom Metazoa; phylum Arthropoda; class Insecta; order Odonata; family Libellulidae; genus Ladona; species Ladona fulva. The sequence goes on along the minus strand of KZ309208.1, from coordinate 54,452 downwards.
GGGGGTAGGGGTAAGTAATTCCATCAGTAGAAGAATAAGTAACAGGGGAGGACAGGAAGTAACAGGGTAACGAGGATCGTTGTGACGAATTCCATGTCATGTGAAGTTGATTGAGAAAATTTGGAAGGGCATGCTGGAGGGTAGAAGCCATCGAGAGAAGTACGGTTTTATGTATGTACAACAGGCAATGGAAGATACCATCTGTACCACCAATACAGATAAAAACAAATAACAAGCAAGAGAGCCGACTGGAAATATGCCAACTATCAAAACGAATAAAGAGCACTCGTGAAAAACTCTAGATATAGACCAATATAATAGACTTTCAATAGCGTCTTACGTTATTCAAAATGTGTTTTTACGGATACTTATACATATAGCAACATATATGAATTAAATAAAGGACTTATCTAAGAGGGAAACATCAATTAGAAGGTGCCCTAAGCGGGACTATTCTCCAGTAAAGATCTGTAATTAAAGAGAAAGAATAACCTAGGTAAATTTCTGTTAAATTATATAGAAAAAAATGAATCGGTTATCAAATTAATGGCACGATCTTCAAATATCCATTGGCTTTGAAAGAAACGAAGTCCGTTGATGATTACAAATAAGACTAATTCGATTTTCTTCAGCTTGAAGTTTCTAAATATATAATGATCTGACCGTACTTGGTGGAACGCCATTTTAATAAATGAGACAACGATCTTCGTATTTTCCACACAATTTTTATGTACGACGATGGCTGTATGCCGAAACCAGTCGTAAAGAAATGTGTGGAAAATACGAAGTTCGCTGTCTCATTTATTTCTAAATATATATTGTTTCAGAAATAATAAACAGTCCAAAAGTGTTAATGAGTCTTGAGGTTAGAGTTAACGTATATCGTTATACAAGCCACTGCGAAACCCTTGTAAATTGTATTAAGTTGTACGTTTTAAGCGTGGAAAGTAAGCTTTACTGTGGAAATATTTATTGTGCGTGATGCGTTACCAATACTATTTATCGGTTAATTCAAAACCAGGGCCTCTCATCCATCCGCTGACAAGACACAACTAAAGATGCAAATATCTCCAGCCCAAGGAGCACCTGAGCCCGGATTCAATTCTGACGAAAACAAAAGATAAATCAACGGGTACATGTTTGGGAGGAGACCCTCGCTGCACTCCCGAAGATAAGAGACTTGGGTGAGTACCCATCAACCTCCGGAGCGCACTTGTGGCCCTGAATGATGGCCACGGGAGAGAAGAGCATAAGGTCGTGTTTTCGGCCTCCGAAGAGGCAATGCCTCAGTGAGAAGAGAGACGACACTTGGAATGAGAAATGAAATGGGCGAGATGTTGAATGAAAAAGGGGTAGTTAAAGGGTAGTCTGGAGTAGTATCGGATCCCCCGGTGATCGGGAAACTACGCCGGAGGGAAAAAACGGGGGAGGCAATTTTTCACGCGCTGCGGATTGAGATTCATTCCTCCTTCTCCCTTTTTTATCCCTTTCCAAAAAAACCTTTATCTCGCACGATTCTCGCCACACTCACTCACAGACTCACCCTTTGTTTTTTTCATTCGCTTCGTCAAGGGGTGGAGAATCGTGAAGAATAGGCACATATTCGTTTTGAGAATCCGTCGGAATAATCCGTGCGAGTCGCGTTTTATCTTCATCAACGGCGTCGCCTGAATCTTTTTATTCCTTTTGTATCCCCACGTCTGATTGATGCGTGCAGCTCGGACGATTCGCGCGTTTTTCCGTTATTAAATATCGTCCCCGCGTCGTCGAAAGTATGAAAGAGTGTTTTAAATGTTGGAAAGACGAGTTTTTCGCTGAATTAACTGGAAGTGTCTAGCGTTTTGTTTTACAACGGATGTCGCATTTTTGACTTTTAAATTGTTGGTTATTGTCTCTCTGGCGATGTTGACTATCTGGTTGAGCGTTTCGTTTTCTGCTCTTTTCACATTGTTAACTTTCGTGCATTTTTGATTCTTCTGCACCCGATTCCCTTCATTTAACTTAGTTTCCCCAAACAAGGCATTCTGTTCTACCACGCAGTCTATTTTAACGTGTATTTAAATACCGAAAAGACGTAGTTTTTGCTTAATTATCTAGGATGGGAAAGAAAAACAACATACTATTAAACCAAAACATACATACTTTATTCCGATAGCTAAATAAAGTTTGTTTACTTTCCATTTTCTACGCGACGTAGTCCCACATCAAAATCGAACCGGAGGTAATAGACAGTGCTAAATTGTCTCGCTATATTGAGCATTGAGCTACACTATTACTGAAAATCAAAACGTGAGTAAGATTTGTACGCGGAGTAATTTTATAGCTACGTTGCTGTTGGCATAATACTGATTTTTGGTAGTACTTGGCGCTTGTTTCGACATCTTGCTAACAAAAAGCACAATTCAACAGGAATTTCTAAATCCAGCTGTTTCTCCGCGCCATCGAGGGTATCTACACCTTGAAAGAACGCTTTCGACTTCTTTTCCGTTAGGTTCTTGATTTTTTGTATGCATGTGGTTGTTCACAGACTCAATTGATGACCAGATGCCGTTAAAAAGGCTATCTACTTTGTGAATTTGCCTTCCACTTCCGCAATGTCCATTTGAACCGATCGCCTTGTAATGACCTGCGGCAGTTTCAAAAGCATTGGACTAAAATCGAGCTTATTATTCCCTATCATCGATCCAGCCTTTAAATAATTTCACCCTTTCAGTTAGATTCATTAATCAAATGTCATTCACATTTCAATTGGGATGAAGAGGGTTTTTCGGCTGGTTCGTCGGAGTAAATCACTCAATAAATCTCGAGCGGAAGCATTGTGAGGTTTTTTTAAAGCTTTGCTTCCAAATGATAGCGTCTCGTTAATTGTTAGGAAGTTTCCTGAATATTAGCTGTTTAATTATTTATACGCCTCTATTTAAACTGCTCTACAAATTATGAATCCTGCTAATCCCCTCGTATTCGGCGTCCATTAATGAATAGCCTATTTCGTCATGTCTATCACGTATTTGGATGATTCAGTAGGTAATAATGTTACGAAATATTAATACCCAATATAATTACACGTGGCCTACCTTTAAATCGCCTTTACTGTTTCATCAATGCCATTGAATGCCCTAAGCAATTGTTTGGTTGGGTGTGGTTCATATTTTTCGTTTTTAATTATCGAAAACACACATTTTATCCTGATAAACATAAACGTAGCAACCAGACGAAATACCAACCCAAACAGCTAAATGCATTTGATATCCAAACACTTATGGGATATTCTTGTATTTTACCATTTGTTTCAACAAGGCATAAATTGATGAAATATTAACCCGATGAAAGTTAATGAGAAATTCTCCCGGATTTGAAATTTTCTCATTAACGAAAGAAAGACCGAAAGATGAATAAACACCGAAACGAAATGCGCACGATCAAATAATCACAAAACAAACAGAGGAAGGTTGAAATTACTTCCGAGGCAAACACACGCATGATGCGAAGAATTAAAAATTCAACCTCCCTCTTTTTCGAGGACGGACGCACGATGTTATTTCGACGGCCAGTCCGAGCGCAAGAAAAACAAATTATTTGGCTATTTGAAAAGGAAACGCGCGTGGCGACTCCGTCCGAAATTTCGCCGTGGTAAAGCCCGACCCTTCCGCCTCTACCAATTTTTCCCCGTCCTGAGCATTGATGAAGCTTTCAAGCCTTTCAAGAGTCGCCTCCGGGAGCGTAGGAGGCGTGGCGCCCGTTCAAATTATGGAAATTTTCGGACTGTATGCGGCGTAGCACAGTGCCGGGAGAGAATGCTCGAATTATCGTCTGTGGGCAGGAAATTAGCTTTTATATTTGGTCCAGCAGTATTGTTCGCGGGGCGTCCATCTTACGACTTGTTTCTGATGGAATTCCGATCGCCCCAACTTTTTGTTGGCGGAGAAAAATAGGCTATGCGCGCATATCGAATATTTGAGCAAAACTTGGAAGTATTCGCTCTGTACTTCAGTGAAGCATCTGTTCCGATACCAGTTACAGCCAAGAAAACATTCGTAAACTATGCGAGACTTGTGAGCGTAAGAAACTAGCTAAAGCCAGAAAATATTTAACGATACAACCAACTCTGGACTTGAAGAAATAAGCTAGGTCTCGTTGGCATCACGAGCATCATTTTCAGTAGGGTAGTATTTAAGATACAGCAGTTAATTAGAGTTATTATGCTTGAGAACATTGTTATAATTATGAATATTATACGTTGTTATATAATTACAGCTATCAATATCTCTTAATATCAAAATCCACTACTTCGGCCTCGACTTTAGGTATTCATGATGAAAAGAACAAGACAACACTTATACTCGTTACCACAGGATATAATTTTGATAGGATTTATATCCTGTGGTAACGAGTATAAGTGTTATCTTACTCTTTTCATCTGTTAATATGTTGATCCTAGCCAAATTTTTTAATATCAAGGATGTATATTCATCTACATTAATAACCTGTAAGCCACCTTTTGGCGTGAGGCTGGGGGACCCCTAGGTATATCAACCCTTCCCTGACGAATTTTATGTATAAGCTGGACTTGAAAAAAGGTATATTTTTAATAAAATGTTAATTTAAGTTCTTAAACTTATTGATGAACGGAGATAATGTTTTCCCCACCTGGATAGCTATTAATTATTTTCTTTATTTCCTTAAATTTTAACCTGTTTACAGTACATCCACATGTTGAGTACAACAACAGAGAGGCACAAATGGAACGCAGATAAAAGAAAGCGTGCTAGACAAGCTCTATTCACTCGACAGCTTAACTGAGATATCATTTTGAAAGTAAAATGTGGTCAAAAAGCAGAATATCCTAAATACGAGTTATCACGGGCGCGACTGGATTTTAAACCACTCTCTTCAACGAGATGTGCGAGAGGGTGCGTCGGGGAAATGGTTAAGAGTTAGCTGGACCATTCATTCTGATGACGGTGCACTTAACTCTTGTTTTTTCTGTCTGAACAAGTTTTGGTTTTAATACGTTGACGCATATACTTGACTGAGAAATTTATTTCTACCAATAATAAAAATTATTATCATCGTAAAAATAGAGAAGATTTTCGTCGCATTCAAAAACACGAGGAAACGTGAAAAAATGAAACGAGGAAATTAAATGCTAGCTCACTGAATTTAAACAGGGTTCCTAATGGTAAAAAAATTACAGTTAAACATCAGAGATAAATTGGCTCTTGAGTAACTTCGCTAACGAATTTTCGTCTCTCAGATTCGTCTCACGGATATGGTTCCGGCTATCCAATGATTTGCCGGATATTTGCGAGCAAAAAAATTTATTTCGGGGAAATAATATGGCTTTTACGAGCTAACCATCTTCGTGAGCGCATTAAATTAAGCAAAAAACTTCTATCTTTCAGTAATGTAATCGTCTAACACATCTTGTTCCGTGACCATTTCAAGATTTTCCCGCGCACTATGCTTTCACGTGCCTGTCCACATCTGGGTACCCACGCATTAGCTATTTGCTGCTGAATTCCAATTACTTCTCCCGGATATATTTCACCTGGGCATTACTCTCTATCATCCAAGGATGCCAAAACCAAGGGTTTGAGGGCGCTAGCAATCCCTCCGGTTAGGGCTCATCCTTAAACATGCGGACGAGTGCTCGTAAAAGAAACTTGCCATAAAGCGGGGGGAGAATAGCGCGAAACGTATTTGGGAGCTTTTCGAGTGAGTGGAGTCTAATAAAATAAACATGGGGATGAGGATTGAAAACACAGGAGTGGGAGGATTATGCTGTTGCTCCCGTTTCCTCTACCGAGAATTCCGGAATACCTTTTTTTCATCTCGAGCCGCATCTTCGAGCTTATTTCCTCTTCGCGCGTCCAAATAAGATTTCGGAAAACCACGAAGCAGACCCAAACAACGGCCTCCGTATCTCCCTCTCGATTCCTGCCCACACTTTTAACGTTTCCGCAGAGACTTTATCGAACACGGAAATTCAATGCGCGGATCCCATTTCCCAACCATAATGAATGCTGATGGAAGTCCTGGTGATAAATGGAATGTTGCGGGATGGTAAATGGAAGGGTTTCCGTGGAAAGAATAAATTAAAACGTTCTGAAAGGGAAGATAAGATTGATAAGAAAGGCAAGGGGAGTGGAATGCACTGGTGGAAAATATTTGAGGGCGAATTCTTCGAGGATTAATTAATATTTTCGGGTTGTTCTCTCCGAGATTATTAACAAAGTAACATCTGATATGTTAAACGAACACCGTTATTCATATAACGAAACTAACCCAGCGATACTTGGTGGAATATTTAATATAAGGTTAAGATACAAAACTAGACTTAGTCCACAAAAAAGAAAAACCAGCTACCAGCTCGGTGTTGCCAGATGATGAGGTGACCACCTCAAAACCGGCCGTGTTGTGTTTTCTTGTAGACTAAGTCTAGTTTTAATCTAGTATTAAACTATTCTTTCTATTAATGGCTAGAAATAATTCCTACTGCTAAAATACGGGGCCGTTCACTTTCGCTGTGATCATTATCGAAATTTAAGATGCCCTTAAAAGTTTGAGAGTTAAGTTATTATTACATTATTTTTTAATTCCGTAATTTGAGAATCTTGATTATAATTTATGACTAACCTCTCACTTTTTTAACCCTTAAAGAAAAATGTCAATTTTTTTAAAACTACTAAATGAGAAACCTACTCACGTCTCGTCGTATGCTGATTCAAATAAGAGTTGGATGACGTCGACGGCATTAATTAGCTTAATTCCTTCGACTTTGGAAATGAGTCACCGACTTAATTAAACAGTTCTTACATTCCCAGCACTTAAACTCTTATCTTCAGTAAATGAATAATTTCCTTAATTAAATTAAGATCAAAATGAATTAGTAGTAAGTTATTATTTAAAAAAGGATGACTCAGATATTACGATTACTTCATTTCTTAAAACTGTTTAGCATATCCGGAAATCAAGGCTGAGTAGGAAACCATATCTTCTCAATAAAGTCAATAAACTCGTCAGTATTTACTTTACTCACCTTCTAATAAGAAGCTATCTATGCTATTGAAGAAATTCAGCATAGATAATGCTTTTTAAGCAAGGTTTGTGGATGTGAACAAGAATCTTGCATAAGCAGATCATAGCTGCATAATTAAATTGACGTAAATAATCGTTAATTATCGATAGTAACGGACATTATCCACTTTACCATGGAGCTTTATTTATTAAGTGAAGAATTTATAACTAAGATAGTACCGTCAGAGCGTGCCACAAACGTTCTCTCACATGCCATTTTAGACACGTGTACTATAGGTTCCTTACCGCTGCCGTAAAATATCCAATAACTCGAAGGCTCACATAACTTGGGAATATTTCGACATATTTGGAATGCTATTCGGAATATAAAGTACGCTTTGCGACATCTATTATTCGAAATCTCCGGATAAGCTTCAGGCGTTAACGTGAAATAATTAATTTTGAATCATATTTATTACATGATCAGCAGATTACGCCACTAACGTATGCTATGATAACCGTTCTCGACTCGCAATACCTTAATCGGGTGTAGTTTGGAAAATTCACTACTTAAAAACCCTCTATAATTCACAGAAAAAAGTAAGAACCAGCCTGAAGCAGGGAATGTGAGTTTTGATTGCGTCGTTGGCATGTGTTAGTGGAATCCGTGCGAGTCTCAGATATGATCCAGATCTTCTACTCCCAGATACAATAGGATACCGTGGCGGATCGAAAAATTCGAATAATGTCGAATCGCGAGAAGAATTCGATCGAAACGGAAAGGGTTGAAACGCAGGCCTGGGAGGCAAGGTGACAGAGAGGGAGCGAAAGCCTCACGGAGGAAGTGGATGGGAAAAAGGGCGAAAAATGAATTGGAGTGGAAGGGACCTTAGGGAGGTCGAAAGGAAAGGCGTCATGTCGTGGAATGAAGGCCATCAAATGCGATTGTGACGTGGTGGGCGAAAGGGGGGACATAGTGAGAGATAGGCGCCTCTGATAATGGAATAGACAGGAGAGGGACCGGCGTCGCCTTGTTGCCGACTCAGCTCAACCCGAAAGGGATGCGGGTCACTGATCCTCCCCCTGCCCCACTTCCTTCATCTCTTTCTTCGCACGTTCCTCGCGATGCCACCCACAGCCCCGTCCTTTGCAGACGTCTTCCAAAGGCTAGGGAAAAGAGCTAAATAATTGCCATTAATCAGGAAAGAGAGTGGTGTGTGCTAGTGGTTTGGCGCCGAAGGTCCCCTGGGGGTCATTAATGGGGGTGGATGGCTCCAGGATTATTTGCAGAGAGATGCGGAGGAAAGAAAAGTGGAGGGTTGAAGAATTGGGATTGATGACGTGCTTATCTAGTTGATGATAAACGTGCGGGGTGACCATTTTGTTATGTTGTTGGTCGTTACAGATTGGAGCAAATGATATATATCTAAGAATGTATTCCGTACATGTATAAGCAAAGTTTGTTTGTGTAAATAACGGAAAAACCAATAATTTATGTAAACGCAAGTTAAAGTAGAAGGTTGCAAAGGGGATGGAAATCTTTAAGTTTAGCAAGAATATATATATTTTATAAACGGTTTTTCCTCAATACTGTCAGCAAGTCACCGAAAAATTGACTCTCGACTCCGTTTTGAATATTGGTATACTCGCAGTGGTATCTTTAGCGATATTTGAAAGTTGCGAGAAACGGTCACGTTAAAGGAGCAAAGTAAAGCAAAGTTCATTGAATATATTATAACTACACCAATGCGTGCTTCACATAAATTTAAATGTTATTGTTTTTCTAGAATTTTTTACCTTCAAAAATAGTAACTCATTACCCCCATTCAAGTACTGTCTTCATTTCTTGTCCTTATACTACATCTAATTTTCTCCTCTCAAATTCATTGGTATCACCTTTCAAGGCTTTCCACCTTATTGTCTACTTTATCTCAAACGTTTTCTGAATAAAAAAGCTTCATTATGCTTCCTTTATATGATGTTCACTCTATCTTGAAATCCTTCTAAGACGTTACAGTAACGGCATTTGTCATTTACGATATTTTATATAGGTAAAAATAAAAAAGTTACATTTGCATCTTTAAGTCTTGCGGAAATGTTAGTAAGGAAAAGAACACTTTGTCTTAGTAATTCTTTTCCTTACTAACGTTATGGAGTTCCACACAGTGACAGCTTCGTCAATTGATTTTATCTTGCGCAAATGTTACTCCCCTGTAATAGAAGTTATGATCAAAAGGTATTGGAGGCAAACTCATATTGGCTTTCAAATAAACAAAATTGACATTATTATAAGGATTTTGGCATCCATATCAAATAGATATTATCAACATCTCACTTAATGGTTTGGTACCACATTGGCACGCGATTCCTTTATAATTATTGAATATTGCGCTCCTGAAAGGTTCGCCATCCCTGAATTTGGGTATTCCTCCAAGGACTCTGATTTTTCTGCATGCTTATATCCGTTTGGTTGTATGATAATAAAAATATGTATTTTAAGATGACGAGAAGCGATAGAAAAGACGAAGAAAATAAGAGCGTTTTCTCCTGATAACTTTTTCTATCTTAATTGGCTAATATAACTCCAGTTTGGGGGAGCACATAATACGGCAATTGCTACTTCAAACACCAATTAATAAAAGTTGTGAACATTTAAAGAAAGAAAGTGGAAATTACTGCTCTTATAAAATATTACAAATTAAGGCGATTCTTGTTGTAGGTTACAACTAACAAGGAGGGTATACTTTTTAGAAGCTTAACTGTTGCTGAAAATAAAAAGACAAAGCACGAGCATGCAAATTTTAAAAAATTACACAGATATTCCGGAATCGTCTTAAATCTGCAAAAGAGGTTTTACTTATATATTTTTTCATTTCTGTATTTTCTGCAGAAATTAGACCAAGAGAAGTTGAAACAATATAACACCATTATTATCGGAGATATTCTACGATAAATGAGTTACGTTCTTTGAATTAGTCATCTTAGTTTTTCAAAGTAACACATTCGTGATACGCAAATAACATTTATATCGTCATATTCATCAGTTATGAATATCTGATAGTGATATCATGTCACTATGACCGAATCGCAGCTTACACAAGAATTTCTGACATATTTACTGAGCACTTTTTTGGCGATCATTTGTGAGAGGAGAAATGAAAATGGCATATGGAGTTGTTGTTTTGCAAATTGTTGATGCTTTCTTTAAATTAGAAAAGATAGGCGTATTTAAAGATCGCCACAAGAAAAATGTTTGTAGAGAACACTAAATCTACGTATTCTTCCGCCATAAGGTCACTGAAAATAGAAAAACAGCACTGTACACCCTTACCTATTTATGGTTACTAGGCGATTATACCAATGTAAGAAACATTTAATTCTCGGGTACTATTCCTCTCTGAGAATAACAACCCTTGAACCAGCTCTTATCCCCATTCCTCTTGAAATAGTCTTCCAATTACCAGTCGCCATCCTTTTCTACTTCTTCCTAGTGCGAGGACTCCTTCCTTCCTCCCCAATTCCCTCCGTCTTCCTTCCGACACATCTTAGCGTTGCTATCACTTCCGTCCCTGAGGTCCTCCAATTCCCCGATCGCCAAAAAATCTCTCCCTATTAACCGTAAGGGGAATGGCATTCTCAGCGACGTGAAAGGAAGCGCTGGATGGACCTGCGATAAGGTGCGCCAACATCGCAAGAGGTTGCTCGGGGCTCTTGAGCTAGAGCACAGTACAATTGAGGCGTGAGCCGCAGCATGCCGTGATGGGGGAAGATTGAATGATCGATTCAATATTCGATATTTAGGCCTCGCATTGGAAATCCTCCTTTTAAAACTACTTCCTATCCACGCCCTAAACATCGGAGCCCACGCCTTTTGCATTGAAGAAAAGCCCTGAAGCGATAAGGGGGAAAAACCCATTTTTTAAGTGGTTGGGGAAGGAACTCATTGACTACAGTTCTATTCCACAGACCTTCCTTCCTTTGATTCTATCGCGTTTCCTCCATTATTCTCTTCCTTACTATTCGATTGAGTTCGAGTGGAGAGGCTGCGTCCTTAGGAAGGGGAGTCCAATCTTACTCTCCAATGAGCTGCATTAGATACCATATGGATTTTGACGGCTGTAGACAGTTTGATTCACTGGATTTTAAAATGTTAATGATTCATTGATANTTTATTGTCAAGTCCTATATTTCAACTTGGTAGAGAGGTAAAACTCCAAACGCACTGGTAAAAATTAGGCTTTAGCTAAATTGTGGCATTTGGACAGGTTTGGTCCGGTTCATTCAAATGTGAGTGCTAATTTCAAAGACGAATTTAACATAATTAAAATAAATTGAACGCTGTCAGATTTTTATTGGAGTTGCTATCTGTGTCCATATTTAAACGTATTTTTCGATCTCATATGACCTATGTTTAACTGTTTTTTGCATCAAAATAGTTTAGTAAAATGTGAATTTTAATCGTTTATAAACTAATTACAAGTTTATATCAACTTAACGTAGAACATTCTACAAGTGAAAGCGAGACCAATCTCAAGGCTTTCGTAGCTACACAAACAGCCAGGGCAAAGTACACATTAAATTTACGAGATATATATTCTATCGTTCACATGATATCCTAGTGATGCCTGATTTCAGTCGATTGCCCGTTCAAAAAAATTCAATACTCTTTATTCTTTATGTTTACATCTTATATCCTCTACAAAGAAATTCCTTAAATGTCAATTCCTCAATAATGATATAGCATAAAAAATAAATATTAAATGTTATATATAAACTTCTTTTTTGGATCGCATCACCAATTGTTTCGTTTAGCTTTATACTCGTATTTTTCTCTAAAAGAGAATGCCCGCGAATTAATTAGAATAGGATATCCGATCTGATATAAAATCGCAACAATTAACCGAATACAAATCATATAACAAGCAAGTAAGTACGCTGTAAGTTCCAAATATTATACTATAAAAACTATGCTTAAAACAAAATGAATAGCATGCAACTATTTACATCAAAGCTATGAGTTACGTAATTCGTCACGGTGAATTAGCCAGCAGTAGGAAGTAGAGAAACAACCCTGAGAAAACAACTGATTTAATTGCGTTAGAACGTTCATTTCCCCATAAAAACTCTGGACAGAAATTATATGATAAGTTATCATCCAAGAGAGAACATTAATTTTAGGCTTTAGGGCGAGATCATTAGGAGGATAATGAAAAAAAGAGATGATGGGGGAAAGAGGTAAAGATAAGGAATCAACGTGGAAATAAAGAATAGGAAAATGTGGAGAGAAATATGGCAGGACAGGGAAGCTAAACTGTCGGGTTTGGGGGAATACAGAATTAGAGGAGGAAAGACAAAGCGTATAGTACGCGGGAAGAGCGAGATTGAAAAATGAGGGAGAGAGCGATGTAAGAGGAAATTAGGAGGAAAGAGAAAGGGAAAAGTGAAGCGATTTCGTGCACGCGCTTGCCCGAAAAGATCGTAATCTCTTTCTCGCTCCTCCTTTGGAGGAGGAGGAGATTTTACTGCGAAGATCAAATGGAGGGGAAAACAAATTTTCCGCCGGATGAGTTGCAATTTATTCCTTCCGCGCGCGTCTTAAATATTGGTCGTTTGGATCAATATTTTTGAAAAAGGAGGAAACGCCGTCGGGGTAAACTGAAGATGGGCTCTGCGTTGAGATGGAACTCAAGAAAATAAGAGAGAATTGAGGGTACAGCACGGTAATCTTTTCTTAATACGTCAAAAATTTGAGATTATACTCCATCTGGGACACTCAAATCGAATATTAGGTAAGTATTTACCGAAATGAATCGTAGGATACACTGCATTAGTTAAATTTCTCTTAGCATGATGTTGAAAATGTTTATGCCCTGATACAGCTTGCCATTTTCTCCCATACTAAAACCTCTAAATTTAAAATAATCACTTTAATTAAATCAGACAGTTAACTAGAACAGTCCTACCTACATTCTTGACATGAAATAACAAGAATATTTCTCAGACCTGAGGAGCGATGCTTGCGATCGTCAGACCACATACCTTTTCCTTCGCTCTTTACTCCAACGAATTCATTGAATCGTATACAGCGATGTATGGTGCAATGCCATAGTCAATGAGTCAAGTTTTGTTACTAAATTACTTATCAACGAAATTAAATTCGTTTCTCTGCATACCATATCTTGATCCTGGATCACATGAAAATAGGCGAAGCGAAATTCAAGTTTGGCCTGATCGTCTCATAGTTATTTAGACGACATTTTATACATTTCTTTGAAGTTTTCCATCTGTCTTGGACATAATTTTATTCCATCCATCTAAAAGGTATACATGAAGCGTGGAGTTTGAAATTTTGGTGAAATCACAAAATCTCCAGAAATGAACGAGCAGTTAATACACAGGAATAACAAGTGTGGAAAATAGCGGCATGACTGGGACTAGAACCCAGGTCTCCCACTTTCTGGGCAAGTATTCTAACCATTGAACTACCATGCCGCGTCTCTTCCACACTGTTAAAGGAAGCGACGGGGCATGGTAGTTTAGTTGTTAGAATACCTGCCCGGAAAGTGGGAGACCTGGGTTCGAGTCCCAGTCATGCCGCTATTTTTCACACTTGTTATTCCTTTGGAATTAGTTGCATGACTTCATCATGCAAAGAAATTCACCTTTCCTTAAAAGAAGTTAATACGTTAAAAGAATGAAAATAATTGAATAAACAATAAATTTACAAGCATGAATATATTCAATAAACTTACAAAAACTAGCTAAAAGGGGGAAGTAATATTTCCGTACTTCCTTCGAACATATTTCTCCACGGAATACACGAACGTCTATTGTTCCGATAGTTGATTATGAACATCGTAAAGGAATTCGTGAAAATTAATCGACCTGTGCCCATGGCCCAAAGAGCTTTCCACGGCGTGAACCTCATTGAGATAGACAATAAGCTCTAGAGGGCATTTTAGCTCTCTATTAGAGATGAAATCCCTTCAGGACTTCTGAGTGAAGAGAAGGACCGGATGGAAATGCGGATCAAATAGTCGCCGCAGAACATCATCGCTTGAGCTGCCAAAGTGTCCCTTGACCCGCCCACGAAAATCGCGGCGCCAAAACTAGTGATTATGGTTGTCATGACAGCATTCCTAACATAACTGCGATAAAGCATCTCACTTCCTCTCACTTTGCTAAGCAACTCGTAACGCGTGAGAGGCATATAATTTTTGCTATATAAATATTGAGATTAATAATTTAAAATTACTTTAATTCCTTCCTTCACAATGTTATGATAGGGAAACAGGAGCGACAGTTTGAAAAACATTCCCCACACTTTCCGATCAAACGCGAAAGTTCAAATAATAACAGTGACCTCCACCAAAAGGCAATGTTAAATCTGTAACGTTTTTACGAAACTTAATTAAATATTAAATGAAAATTCTAGTTTCTTAAAACAGCAAGCTACGAGTATTAACGAAAGTAACTCAGAAACAACTACCCAATTCATATACTAAACGTTGTCTGTTTCTGATTATTAATTTTTACCTCCCTCAAGTTTTGAGCTACATTTTTGGTAGTCGAGAAAACTATTTATTGATACGCGATGGTATGTTGATATTGCGTTAATGATTACTTAGGTGTAGCTATATTATTTATATATTTAAATAACCTAAATCTAATTTTAGGAAAAATTCCTTAATTCACAGAATTCTCTTAATTTCAGAGAAATATTTCTTCTTCCCATAATACGTTTTTTAACAGTATGTATGGAAATAACATATAAGAAATTGACTAACATCCTACTAAAAGGTTCATTAAATTAATTACAACAAATTAATTTGAAGTTTAGCGCAGCATTTTCAGCGATATAAAGATTTTTTACTAAGCATTACTAATTAAATCGAGAAATGTAAGTGAACAAGGAAGAAAATCCAGGTAAAGATTTTAAATGTTACAACTACGCACGACAAAATATGATTCACATTCACAGACTTTTAAGAAATGCAGTTCTGGTAGAGTCAAGTACAGGACTAAGTACCAAGCCATAGAAGTCGAAGCGGAATGCTACATATAAAGGAAATTTTTTTTATCACCCGTTTTCGTAAAAAAGCAAAAAAAAATTACGCGACACTGTGCGGTTCGGTTGCGCACTCGAATTATGAATTGTGCTTATCCAAAACAGCCGCCTGGTAATTGGCGGAGAGGGTCGCCATGGTACCGAAGGGTTGATTACAGCCGCTCTCGAAACTCTCGTTCCGGAAGTGGTTTTTATAAAAAATTCAATCATTCCTGCCTCTTTTGCAATTACCTCGGAGTAAAAGGCTTTTAGACAGTGGCGATGAGGCAATCACGAAAGCTTTCAAAACCTTTAAGAGCTCCGACGCCGAATTTTTTTCGCGGGCATGCAGCATCAATTTGGAAGAAGAAAATGCAAAACCGAGGCGAAGAACTTTACGAGCCGGCAAGCATGCAGACGCCGCTAGAAGCCTAAAGAGCACTCCGTGGACCAAAAAGAGAGGAAATGACGAAAACAATTCCTTCTGCGCTGTAGACTCCGCTCGATAGAAAGAATCGAGGGCTAGATGTATACGCTTTGAAATATTTACCGTTGCTTTAGCGAGATTCGCGGAGACACGGATTTCGGAAGAGCCTCCCTCTCTTTAAGGGGAGCAAACAGAAGGGAAAATGGGATCCACACTAACGCAATCTCTCAAACAAGAATCCCTTGGCCCAAAGCGAACCTTTATTGAGATGTGGGGATAGGAAAGGCGAGAGGGGCCGAAACAATAGCAAGACGATATATAAGAGTTATAGGGAGGCCAAACAGAAGGGGTTGAAAGGGGACGGAGAAAGGGTCGAGGAGTTGAATCGAACAATACTAACGACAGGAAACAGCTGAATGGATTGCGATTTGAGGAAGGTGAAAATTTTGAAAGACGCGGAATCTGTTTGGATGGTTTTTGCAAAAGTAACAATATAGTATTTCTATGGTAGAGTAAAGAAAATAATCATTTTCAAAAGTTTTCTACGACGAGAGAACGTCATTGAATATTCAGGAAGATATTCCCTGTTGTAATACAATTCGTGACGTAAATAAAATGTATATTCGTCAGACGTTCGCAGTGACATCATGAGGAACGTGAGTTTGAGGTTTTGCTCAACGAACCAATATGTAAATAAGATATATGCATTACTTTTCATTTACACCCTTTTAATTATTGATACAACTCTTCTTCTAATGTGGGCTGTGAATTTGTCACATCAGTTAATTAAGTTTCAGCTGAACGCAATTCGTTTGACTGAAGAATAAAATATTATTTTCAGCGTGTTTATAAAAGAGGACACCGAACCTCTAGTATCTAAGATGTTAGTTGCTATAAGTAGAACTCGTATGCAATCTTCTACGCTTATACATTTTATTTTAAGTCATTCCTAGGGAACTCAGATGTTAAAATTATAATTAAAAACTCTGAGTCGTATTTTCAATCAATTAATGCGGTATAGAAAAGTGAATAATAAGATAAAAATAGCACGTGTACATCGCATACAGCGCACATCCATTCTATCCTTATGTTAGATGCTCTACATGACATGCTCTTTCCAGCTCTAAGGCCTGGTATTCAAGTATATACCTTAAATGGACTCGTAGTTAATCTCCTGTATGTATGGTTGATTTGCACTGATATCAACCATAATCTTCACTTTAGCAAACCATATAATACCGAGCCCTAAAGTGAATGCTACTGATAGTCCATTTTAAGTATACATTATAATACTAGACCCTAGATCGTTTAATGTAAGAAGAAAACGCTAGACGTAGATTAAAAGCTTTATAGAATAACTTAGATCAGAGATGCCCAAACTTACTCGGCGGCCCAGATAACACAGTAACATAACCGGGGTCGGAGGACCGCTGTTACGTAAAAGTTCTTCAAAATATAACATTTTCCGTATTTAATTTTTTATTTCCGATTTATTGCTCTTAATCTATCTGGAAATTTTTACTTTTAATTGAATTAAGCCAAGGATGGTAAACAATCCAGGCAAATAGAGAATATACAAGAGTCCTAATGCTTTAAAAATTACCTATGATTTATGCTACCATAGTATCTTCTCGGACTGAATAAAAGCATGTGATGTGTGTGGATAAAATTCTCATCAAATAAATGAAATAATCTAAACTTTAAGCGGTAAGATTTGACGTGGCCCAAGTTAGACATTATCGGAAATATATAGCAGGTTAAGATAACAGTTGTAACACATTATTGGAGAGTGTCTGTTTCCATTACCTTCATAAAGGACTTACATAAATTCTCTGCAAAGCCAACGGTGACCTAGGATTTTACGGTAGGCAGCCCACGGCTGGCGCATGAATTACCAAAGCAGACCTTTATTTCATCGTTTGTCGCAGCGTTTAAAATTCGAGCAACGGATGCGTGACTTCATTCGAACATCCGGTTGAGGTGAGAGAACAGATGTGTGGAGATTGATGTGCGGGACGCAGTGTGAATAAATGGCGAGTGATATGGCGGAAAGGACGTCTGGAAAGCAATGGAAGCATAAGGAGAAAACCACCTTGGAGCTGTTACTGTAACGAGGAGATCCACGAGATGAGACGCCAACGCTCCCCTTTCGCCACCTACCGACAGAAATTACGCCAAGGCAAGCGCAGGTGGTCGCGGAGAGAGAGAATTGGACGAGGCGAAGGGAAGAAAGGCGGAAAGGGAAGCGGAGAAGAGGCTTTCGGATGGCGAAGATGAAGTGAGTTGGTGAAGAGATGGCGCTCTTAGGTTACACATCGTTGGAGTTGAGAGGAATGGCTGGCAAACTGATGTTCATAGGAAATAAGTGGATAAAAGACCAAAGAAGAACGACTAGAATAACAGAAGGATAATAGATAACGATAAACAAACGCGAAATCGGAGAGAGGTTAATAGGGAAGAGGAGAACTTAAAATTATTGAAGATGGAAGGAGATCAATCGGGGCTCCGAAAATCCAATAGCGCGTTCGCCTTTTGGGACAGGGTTCAGGGTTCGATTCCCATCGGAAGCCAATGCAAAATGACCTCAGCTGTGGAAGAACTTTTGACGATACTTTAATGAAATGAAAGCAAAATCAAAAAGAATAAAGATGAGAGAAGAACGACCAATCCACAAGAAGAACTCGAACAAGAGGAGAGATGGGTTGGTACAGGGGGAGCAAAAATAGGGTGGTTTCGACCATATTTCTCGTTAAGTATATAACCTAGAACGAAGTGAAATCATAAGCTGGTATAATAATATAGCGATATACGAGAAATGACTCCTCCAACGAAGTGAAATCATAAGCTGGTATAATAATATAGCGATATACGAGGAATGACTCCTCCTACATACAATAGTTAAGAAATTGCATGGATTTATGAATAAAAGCAATAAATTTAAACCTTTTTCTGAGTTAGATCGGTTACCATATTAAGTTAGATTTAAAGAGAAATATTTGTATTCAACGGTAATCTGGAATTATGAATTAAGTCCAAATTTAAAGGAAAATTTAAAGTTTAAACGTTTAGAGTAAAATTTTACACGTAATATTTGAGACTTAACCGAATGAACAACTGCAGGTCATAAAGAAGGAGGGACTTGCGTATGAAATGAAAACTGTATGCAAGAACTTTGTGAATCTGATGAACATTCTAAAGCATACATATTATGATTCATAAGATTTAGAGCATCTTTATCAAAGACAGATTTAATGCAAATCAGGGTCAATACGTGAGCCAAAGAGAGAATAAGGTTGAATATTACGGGCAATAATAATAATATTTGTCTTTATTTGGGCGAGATTGAGACTAAAAGTGTCCTCTTCCACGTAACCCATCGTCATTTTCTACACATATATTAATTAAAGAGAAAAGAATAATTACAAGGACTGCGGAAATAAAACCCCTAAGAGGTTCTTAGGAAAAAATCATCCACTGCAGGAAATCACCCATTAGGAAGGTGGGTGTGAAAAACCTACCTAGTACCAATAGGGCTGCGCCTACCATATCATATTAAACAAGATCCTGATAGTCTTTATGAAAAGCTGCTATAATATAAACGGAAAATGATAAGTTGAAGCGATAGGACAAGATAACAAAGATACAAAGAAAGCAGCAGAGGGGAAACGAATGGAAACGTGAGAGAGAAAGGAAATAGCAGATGACAGGGAAGTGGTATTTTCACCAGGGTAAGAAAGGGGTGAGGAAAAGGAGCTAGGGTTTGGAAACGTTCCTTGCAGAATGAGGACGAAGTGGAGGGGCTGTCTTGTGTACTTTTTATGAGCTTCGAAACCACTCGCTGCTTTCACGTTGCAAAGCTGCCGATCCAGTCCAATTCCTATTTCGCTCCTTTTTTAACCACTATTCTTCATCACCGCATCACTCTTACTTTCTTTCCAGCACACAAACGAGGAGCATTCTCCTCACTCGCATTCTATTCCACTACACTTTCCTTCTCATATAAAATTTCACTTTCTCTCTCTTTCCCACCGCTCTTTCTCTCCCATCTGCATCTCACAGTTCGGTCTACTGAGTAAAAATACGTGTTATGAAATAAAGCGCTGAGTATAATCCCGCGTATTTCCAAATGTTCGAGGTAAACTTTTCCGTTTTGTAATTGCATTTGGGAAAGTCGTGAGTTAATTTAATTTTCATCCACTCCTTAGGTCTCTTTTACTCGACGAGTTACGTCAATTCGATAACTTTTGGTAGATATTCCAAATATACATCGGTTAATAAACGAAAGAAACAACATAAATTTCGAAAGTAACAAGAAAGAGGAGGAAAAAAGCTAACTAACGCGACGATTCGGTAAAACGTTTGATATCTGAAATAATAAATAAATTAATAATTTATAATAGTATGCCACCAAATCCCGCTAAAGAAGATTAATTTTAATGTTTGATGTCGTTATTTACCACACGTGTTTATTTAGTAGATAAAAAGAAGTCATGAAAAATATCAGAAAGCAATGCTGAATAGACAACGAAGTGAAATGAAAAATCCAACGAATGGAACGCAAGATTTAAAAAATTAAGGAAAATAAAACAATAACGAAATAAGGTACGAGTTGTAAATAAATTAAATACAACGAGCACGATTGATAAAAATTACCGAAGAAAAAAATAGAAATAACATTAAATATAAAAATTAAAGTCTAATATATTGCAAATTTTTAATGTGATTTAAAATATAACAGTAAAATTAACGAGGAAAAGATGTAAGAAACAAGAAAAGGAACGGAAAATTAAATTAAAAATAAAATATTATGTTGTCGACAAAATAAAAAATCATGCAAAGGAAGTAATGAAATAATTCTTTTCTTCCTGCCTTTTGCATTGTTTTGCATTTGCATTGCATTGCATTGCATGCATTTGCATCAGTTCCCTTTTGCTTTCATGAAACTCTTTAAATCCTTCTCTTAGCTGAGAATTTGCTTTCTTCCTGTCCACATTCATCCTTTCACTTTTTCCTTTCTACCTTTTCTTTTCAACCCCCTCTCTCCCTCAGCATTCAAAACATCCCAATCATGCTCATTTTTTCATGGTTCGTTAAGAGGCAGGCCTCAGAGTTTATATGGCCTCACAAGGACGAAGTGTGAAAACATGAGAAAGGGAGTCCATCTCTCGTTGAGTTCGCCATTTTTCATCTAGATGCCATCCATTTTTTCTGGAAAGCTGCTTGACGAAAACAAGTGATGAAAATACACGCCTGAAAATGATAACTTCCTTCATTTTATCTCTTACTATACTTCATGACTCGTTTTTGAGGGAAGTTGCTCTTTCTTCTCTCTATTATATCAAGTTAATTAGCGATTTCATAATGTAACTAACGATTAATTAACTTTTACGATATTAATCCCATTGAAGTAGCAACTACAATCGTGTAAATAAAGTTTCGTAATTCGATTTGTTCTTAAAACAAACGTATCCACCTAACACATCAAACAACCGGTTTCAACGTATTGGAGTCATCTAAAGTGTTTTCTGCCTCCATCACCAAAATTATTTTCTCTACAAATACCGCATAATAACATCCTACTACATCTTCAGAACATTCTAAAGAACGTCCACAACAACTTATTTGAAGAAAGAGATCCTTTATGACGAATAGGAGAGGAATAAAGTTAGCTCTGAAGGTAAAATGAAAGAACACTGAACATTTCCGAATTTAAAGTCAACAAAAATATTTACTCATCCGACAAAGAGTTTTGTTATTGGGAAAATGAAATTAATAATAACATAGATCGATAACAAGGAAATGCTTTTTGTTGTTTACCAGGTGCTCATACGATCAAGTCCCAGGGTCCCAATTCCAAATTTATTGAGACCCGAAATATCTTTCAAAGATTACCCCAAACTGCTTTTCTTACTTGCATTATAGCGGTTTAAGTTATTTGTTAAGATTGAATTATTTCTTAATTGTGCACAAATAGTACATCTATTAATATTTCATACTAATATACGAATCAAAATTAATAGCATATAAGTAAATAATTTTCCTACCCGTCAAATAAGGACTAACTCTACACATTTCTCATATTTACAGTTTTCATATAAATCAGAAGTTTACGAAGAATATCGGAAGATTTCAACAACATATTGTGGAGAGAAAGGTGCGGAAAAGTTGCTGAAAATAATCCTCGAGGAGATCTCACGATGTATGCAGCACAAACAAAAGGATTCAACCCTTTTTCATACCAACTTCTGCGTCTTCCTGTTCCTTTTCTCTAGGGCTTAAAGAAAACCTCTCAATCTCCTCCAAAAACTCTCACCGTCAGAGAAAAAAGTTTCTCCAGTTTGCGTCCTGGGAGGCTGTTTTCGCGATCCTGTTTACGAGAACACTATATTCGCGGTTTGGAGTACCGAACTAAAACTGCCTCGCAGAGAAACAAACAGTGGGTGAGGTTCTCGTCGTTTCCTTGGAATGGAAACGGTGGGAGGGGAAAGAACTAAGGACCATTCAAAGAGAAGAAAGACACATTTGAGCCGGATATATAATGGGTGAGAGATTAGAGGCTGTTACTGACAATGAAGAGACGTTTTCCGTTACTGCTATTCAGATATAACACCCAAGTCTTTCTTCAAACGTGTTCGTGAGTGCGGATTGGTAAAACGCCACTGCAACAAGCGTAACTAATACAATTCTGTAAAATGAATAGTCAAAAGGCTAGATTTTGCTTAATGTTTGCACCGGAAAATAATTTAAAGTCGTCAGAGTGGAATATTTCGAAAGTTGCTGCAGTAAATGGCCAGACATACACCACAAAGCATCGATTGTTGTTTAGTTAGAGAAAATGCGCTTGTACAATTAAGACGGGCAGTAAAGAGATACTGAGAGACGGGAGATGAAAAGATATTCAGTTATCTATACCATTAAACTACTAATAAACTGCGGTAACAAAATATCTAAACGACTACGATAATTATATTTTAACTGCAGTTGCCCGTGGAAGATTCAGAGTAAAAGACACTTTAAATACAAATAACGCAGTCTAATTATTACAAGAAGACGTCCGAAACCAAAATTAAGAAATAGAGAAATTAAAAACTACATTTTGAGAATAAAATCTGGATTTGCTCTTAACTGTAATACTTTAATATTAACTTATATATTTTCTAGCACGTGTCTAGAAGAAAAAAAGTCTACAGTTACTCAAAATTGATAACATAAACAAGGATTTTTGCAAGGATTATGGAATATTACTTATTTTAATTCCATGGAAAACATTACTACCTATATCAAACTATGAGAACACTATCAGGTACAAAGCAACAAAGTAACTTATTACCTCGACTGTTATTAATTACTTGTGATTAGAGATAAACCGATTGTGATAAAATTGCTTCCGAGGAACTGTACACAATATTCATTTATCCATGTCAGTGAGCCCCACAACGTAAAAATTTTCTTAATAGTTTTTTATTTCTCAATAGCTTACCTAATGCATTAAAAGGTTGTTCTCTAATCGATTCGATCCATTTCTAGTTAACGAGAAGAAATTTTTTACTATGAATTATTAAATAACTCACATATATATTTGATTCTAGAGTGAATAATAAATAGCATACATGCATGCAATATCATTAAATAATATGTAGGAAAATAAGTCATACTATTACGTTCCTTAATCATTCCCGTTCCTTTTTTTTACTTATGCCTAATCTTTTGCTACTTTTAACGAAGAGTTGGAATAGTCTCAGAAATCGGTTATACGTACAAGAGTAAATACGCCTAATTCAAAAGAACGCTATACGACTAATCGGGTGAATTCTTGCATTAACAGCAAAGGCGTTAATGAAGTTAATATCCAACATATAAGGCTGAGCTTTTTAGAAGATCGCAACCTTTCCAATTCAATCTAGGATGCATTTGCGCGAGATATTTCAAAGCTTTTCTAGTACGGGATGTTTGCTGTTAATTTAAGCCAGCCTGAAAATTAACCTCCTCTAAAGTTTGTTCTGGCGAGATTTTGCTGTATTTACATTTTGCAGCTGGGGACGGAGAGGGAGCGCTGCATTTGTGGGAATTACATTTTCTTTCCACTTTCAGCTTTTTCCTCTCTGGACCAGAACCTGTCTCGCTCCGCTCCTTCTCCCATCTCCGTTTGTGATGGGAGGGTTTACGAAATAAGAACGCAATATTTTTTTATCTTTCTCTTGAAATTCCCTCACTCCATTTCTTTTCCCTCTCTATAGACTGTTCCATTTAATACGATCCCTCCTTTTGTCCGAAGCGCACTGAAGAACGAAGAGCGAGATTCGTTAACAAAATCAGCAACAGGAAGAGAACTTGATGATGTTAAATTCCTAAATTCGTATGCTGAATCGAGTATTCAAGTTGTTATCCTAGCACTACGCGAAAGTTCATTCCGAAAATTTTAGGAAGTGAATTAATTTGAAAAATAAAGAATTAAATTATAGAGTGAAAGATTCCAAATGAGAGCAGAGATCGTCCAACGTGTTTCGGTTTCAATTCCTTTCGACTATTTATATTTTCTGTGTTTGATTTATAATACTGTAGCAGAAAAATCGTGTGATGCCGGGCTGACACGAATAGTTATTTGAAGCAGCTTTTCTCATTCACGTCAAATGAAGATTCAAGTGTGATTTTTGTTGGAAAGAGGAATCTTTTGTTTAAACGAGTAAATAAATTTTACAAGGAAATCATTTCGTCAGATAATCTCCTTATTTTACAACCCATAATCTTGACCGTTTTCGTTAATTATTATACCCATCAACGAATGGCTTTACTGGTTACGGAAAAGTTGAGATTAATTATGCTCTTCTTATATTGAGGAGCCGACACTTCCATACATAACGAATACAATTTTCCTGAAATAATTCGCGGTATAACGTGCCATAAACCTAAACAACATAAACAAATTATCCTAAATAGTTGATTATATTACAAATACATAATAGTGACTCAGTAATGGGAGTTTAAATGACAAAACATCGAATTTTCTCAAAATGTTCTCAAAAAAAAAAGAATTTTGTAAATTTACAACATCTAGCGTCTTCTATTCGATAAGATANCCAAACTGCTTTTCTTACTTGCATTATAGCGGTTTAAGTTATTTGTTAAGATTGAATTATTTCTTAATTGTGCACAAATAGTACATCTATTAATATTTCATACTAATATACGAATCAAAATTAATAGCATATAAGTAAATAATTTTCCTACCCGTCAAATAAGGACTAACTCTACACATTTCTCATATTTACAGTTTTCATATAAATCAGAAGTTTACGAAGAATATCGGAAGATTTCAACAACATATTGTGGAGAGAAAGGTGCGGAAAAGTTGCTGAAAATAATCCTCGAGGAGATCTCACGATGTATGCAGCACAAACAAAAGGATTCAACCCTTTTTCATACCAACTTCTGCGTCTTCCTGTTCCTTTTCTCTGGGGCTTAAAGAAAACCTCTCAATCTCCTCCAAAAACTCTCACCGTCAGAGAAAAAAGTTTCTCCAGTTTGCGTCCTGGGAGGCTGTTTTCGCGATCCTGTTTACGAGAACACTATATTCGCGGTTTGGAGTACCGAACTAAAACTGCCTCGCAGAGAAACAAACAGTGGGTGAGGTTCTCGTCGTTTCCTTGGAATGGAAACGGTGGGAGGGGAAAGAACTAAGGACCATTCAAAGAGAAGAAAGACACATTTGAGCCGGATATATAATGGGTGAGAGATTAGAGGCTGTTACTGACAATGAAGAGACGTTTTCCGTTACTGCTATTCAGATATAACACCCAAGTCTTTCTTCAAACGTGTTCGTGAGTGCGGATTGGTAAAACGCCACTGCAACAAGCGTAACTAATACAATTCTGTAAAATGAATAGTCAAAAGGCTAGATTTTGCTTAATGTTTGCACCGGAAAATAATTTAAAGTCGTCAGAGTGGAATATTTCGAAAGTTGCTGCAGTAAATGGCCAGACATACACCACAAAGCATCGATTGTTGTTTAGTTAGAGAAAATGCGCTTGTACAATTAAGACGGGCAGTAAAGAGATACTGAGAGACGGGAGATGAAAAGATATTCAGTTATCTATACCATTAAACTACTAATAAACTGCGGTAACAAAATATCTAAACGACTACGATAATTATATTTTAACTGCAGTTGCCCGTGGAAGATTCAGAGTAAAAGACACTTTAAATACAAATAACGCAGTCTAATTATTACAAGAAGACGTCCGAAACCAAAATTAAGAAATAGAGAAATTAAAAACTACATTTTGAGAATAAAATCTGGATTTGCTCTTAACTGTAATACTTTAATATTAACTTATATATTTTCTAGCACGTGTCTAGAAGAAAAAAAGTCTACAGTTACTCAAAATTGATAACATAAACAAGGATTTTTGCAAGGATTATGGAATATTACTTATTTTAATTCCATGGAAAACATTACTACCTATATCAAACTATGAGAACACTATCAGGTACAAAGCAACAAAGTAACTTATTACCTCGACTGTTATTAATTACTTGTGATTAGAGATAAACCGATTGTGATAAAATTGCTTCCGAGGAACTGTACACAATATTCATTTATCCATGTCAGTGAGCCCCACAACGTAAAAATTTTCTTAATAGTTTTTTATTTCTCAATAGCTTACCTAATGCATTAAAAGGTTGTTCTCTAATCGATTCGATCCATTTCTAGTTAACGAGAAGAAATTTTTTACTATGAATTATTAAATAACTCACATATATATTTGATTCTAGAGTGAATAATAAATAGCATACATGCATGCAATATCATTAAATAATATGTAGGAAAATAAGTCATACTATTACGTTCCTTAATCATTCCCGTTCCTTTTTTTTACTTATGCCTAATCTTTTGCTACTTTTAACGAAGAGTTGGAATAGTCTCAGAAATCGGTTATACGTACAAGAGTAAATACGCCTAATTCAAAAGAACGCTATACGACTAATCGGGTGAATTCTTGCATTAACAGCAAAGGTGTTAATGAAGTTAATATCCAACATATAAGGCTGAGCTTTTTAGAAGATCGCAACCTTTCCAATTCAATCTAGGATGCATTTGCGCGAGATATTTCAAAGCTTTTCTAGTACGGGATGTTTGCTGTTAATTTAAGCCAGCCTGAAAATTAACCTCCTCTAAAGTTTGTTCTGGCGAGATTTTGCTGTATTTACATTTTGCAGCTGGGGACGGAGAGGGAGCGCTGCATTTGTGGGAATTACATTTTCTTTCCACTTTCAGCTTTTTCCTCTCTGGACCAGAACCTGTCTCGCTCCGCTCCTTCTCCCATCTCCGTTTGTGATGGGAGGGTTTACGAAATAAGAACGCAATATTTTTTTATCTTTCTCTTGAAATTCCCTCACTCCATTTCTTTTCCCTCTCTATAGACTGTTCCATTTAATACGATCCCTCCTTTTGTCCGAAGCGCACTGAAGAACGAAGAGCGAGATTCGTTAACAAAATCAGCAACAGGAAGAGAACTTGATGATGTTAAATTCCTAAATTCGTATGCTGAATCGAGTATTCAAGTTGTTATCCTAGCACTACGCGAAAGTTCATTCCGAAAATTTTAGGAAGTGAATTAATTTGAAAAATAAAGAATTAAATTATAGAGTGAAAGATTCCAAATGAGAGCAGAGATCGTCCAACGTGTTTCGGTTTCAATTCCTTTCGACTATTTATATTTTCTGTGTTTGATTTATAATACTGTAGCAGAAAAATCGTGTGATGCCGGGCTGACACGAATAGTTATTTGAAGCAGCTTTTCTCATTCACGTCAAATGAAGATTCAAGTGTGATTTTTGTTGGAAAGAGGAATCTTTTGTTTAAACGAGTAAATGAATTTTACAAGGAAATCATTTCGTCAGATAATCTCCTTATTTTACAACCCATAATCTTGACCGTTTTCGTTAATTATTATACCCATCAACGAATGGCTTTACTGGTTACGGAAAAGTTGAGATTAATTATGCTCTTCTTATATTGAGGAGCCGACACTTCCATACATAACGAATACAATTTTCCTGAAATAATTCGCGGTATAACGTGCCATAAACCTAAACAACATAAACAAATTATCCTAAATAGTTGATTATATTACAAATACATAATAGTGACTCAGTAATGGGAGTTTAAATGACAAAACATCGAATTTTCTCAAAATGTTCTCAAAAAAAAAAAGAATTTTGTAAATTTACAACATCTAGCGTCTTCTATTCGATAAGATATTATTAAATTTTGCTTTTAATTCTCTCTTCTTATTACTATTATTATAGTAGAGAAATATTTTAAAGAAATACGCGACCAATAAGGCCATGGGTTAACGATTCACTCGTTATCCGATAGTCTTATGCCGTAGCGCGTTA
The DNA here is from genome assembly GCA_000376725.2 of Ladona fulva. NCBI lineage: Eukaryota > Metazoa > Arthropoda > Insecta > Odonata > Libellulidae > Ladona > Ladona fulva. The sequence continues at coordinate 26,562 of KZ309208.1, read as the reverse complement.
CGATAGTTTTCAATTTGTGAGTTCTTAAAACAATATATATGTATTTTAATCGAATTTTAAAAAGGTGTATACTCTACTTAATCTGAAACGATGAATTTTAAGGTGTTTTGATGTGGAAATTATCCCAAAACGAATATCTTTGGTTCAAATAGGAGTATATCCATCAATAGTCCAGAATCCAATAGTTGAGAAATCCATGAATTATGAGAAACGTCACTCAAAATTTTTTCAGACAAAATAAAAGTTTTATTTGACCACGCATTTTTATATGATAATTTATGTAACCATCGTATGCTTAAGCCTTTCTAACCCTTTATAATAATATAATGCAATGTATACTATATTCATTGCTTGATAAATATGATTCATTACAGCGTGAAATTTTAATACTTTTCAATGTTTTTCCCTCTTTTATGTAAATCCTGTATAAATACTGTGGGAAGGAAGTTGTTCTTCTTTATTTTATAGGTAAATGAATCATGGAATGTGAAGGGTTGGTTAGTTGAAATTATAAATCGGATTTTCCATTAAACCTTGCCTTTAATCAACAGGCGGGGTTAACGACGAATTGATTGGTTTCCGCGAATTAAATGTTTGCCTGATCCTTATCATCGTTCTCGCTTTCGCTTTTAAAGTATGTTGCCGACAGACAGTAATTGGATCAGGGCGACATTCTCACCTCCTTTGATGGCGGTCGAAAATGTTATTTTTTTCTGCGGATCGGTGGCGATGACAGACGTTCAAGGGCACGAATGATACGTGACCGTCATCCGAAAATGCTTCATATTCCACTCCGTTCCTCCTATTCGTTCGTTACTGTACCGGCAATATTTCTCGCGGCACGTGATCTACGGAGAGCAAGGTAAATTCACAGACATTCTGAATTAGTATCCAACTACATCACTCACTATAAATTTCTTCTTTTCTTTCCCCCGATCCAATACGACGTCAATGAACATTTTTAATGGCCTTATATTCAGAATGGGGATGAAAGGATAGATACTGCAATTGTGATGAAATGTAGTACAAAACTCGACTTTTTCCTTAAAATGCACATCGCATGAAAACTGTAGAAGGCTCTTTCACAAGATTTTCATAGGAATTCTCTATTACAGGCGCCGATTAGATTTTGTGAACAAATTAAAAGAAATCTACTTTGAAAGATATTTATTTGAAACTAGAAGATCGATTTCGAGGTCTATTTAAAATATAAGGTATAGAAAAGTACATGAACACTTCAACGAAACGAATCACGTTTTTAATTAAAAGTTTACGTGAGTAAAATTTTCATGGATAGTTAATAACGCATTTGAGGAATAAAAAATTATTGTCTACACATGGTCCATTTTTTCCTTGCAGTTTTGTTGATAAAACGAAGTAGCATGATGAAGATCCATTCTATAACTGCATTTTCCGAGATAATTAATTCAAAAGGGATTACACTATGCCAGGCATTCTTAGAAGTGTGGACCACCAGAAATCTCATCGTAAAATCTTTATTAAAAATGGGTTTAATTGGTTTACTTGTCAGCAATATTGAAGGAGAAGCTACAGAGAAAACTTCTTGGTTGAGGAACACATACGGATGCCTATGATAATCTTGAGTCAAAGTAAAGGTTATTATGAATACCAAATAACTTGTCCAAATATTTAGCAAAGAAACTATTTTGACTTTTACTTGATTTACTAAAAAATTAAATTCCTCCTGTGATCTATACATTGTTTCAAGTAAACTTTTAAAGATTTGAGAAGTAACTACAGGCTCGTTATGAAATTTTTAATGGATGGTCTTTATCATAGTATATCATAAAGAACAGCTAAAAAAGAAAACACATCTTTACCGCAATAATTTATTCCACGACCATGAAATCAGATGATGATGTTCCCTGATGATGATTTAAAGGGTCGAAACCGTGATGGTGGAATAAAATATTGTGGTTAATGTATGAGTGTTCTTTTCATTATTCATTCTAATGGAGTCCTACCATAGATTTGAGGCTGAATTATTGGATTCTATCACAGCATATCGTTCAAATATTCGCCGTAGTAAGGAATATTTGAGGAAGAAAACGAATTCCACACAAGAAAAACATGCAATAACGATGGTTAAGTTAATGAATTGACAGAGGATTATTAAAGACTCGAAATTGTCTCATTCCATTTGTTGAAATAAAATTCCTAAGAACCATATTTGTTGATTTCTCGTCAACGAAAGTGTGCACAGCAGTCAGTATCGAAAAAAGCCACGATCGTGGCACTAGGGAACGTTAAACACTTTTGAGAATCAATTATATCGTGTTTGTGAGGTCCATAATCGTAGTTTCATCTTACTCCTAGGGTAGTTCCATCAAGATCCTAATGAAGCTTAAACGTTCGTCGGATTGACTCGTGCGGCCGAATGATCCAATCGGAAGTTTCGGGGTACTTTACAAACTAGCGCCAAGCCGTCGTCGAGCGATCGTGCTTTTCCCCTGATTATCCAATAAAAAGGACAAGTCAGACGAGAGAGCGCGAAAAAGTACGACAGCGAGCGAGAAAGAAAATAAAACGGGGGGAAGAAACAAAGGACCATTAGCAGCCTCTCTGAACGAGCTCGGAATAAAAGTCCGACGTAAAAGATGATTTCGAGAAAGAAATGAAGAGGAAACTCCCTCTTCCTGCAGACAGCGCGCATTCAATTCCCATCAAATGGAGTGCACGTGATAGCTAGCGACTTCGCCGCAAATCAGCTCAAAGCTTCGTAACGAGAGACCTATCTTACAGAAGTTACGCAGAATGGAGTTTAGGGAAGCTTTTAAAAAAAGGGGATGGGGTCGGAAGACGGTGTACAGCGATGAACCTTCATTACCTTACAATTACAGGGAACAGAATTACGGGAGTGAAGGGGTGACGGGGGCAGATTCAGGAGGAATGGCAAGTGCTTCTCGGGAGGTGGCTAATGAGGATTTCTAGTACGAATCTCTTCTCTCACTACCCTGTTCCCATGTCGTAAATTTCCGGAAATCCTTCCTCCGATATTCTCTATGCCGCGGCTTCCACTTCTTCCAGGAGAGCCAAACTGCTATTTCCTCCTCTCCTCTCTGCTGCTTTTAGAGAATGTCGCGAGTCCAAAAACGGATTTGCATTCGAGATGAGCCGGGGAGACCTAAGAGGTGTAGGTAAGTTGGAGGGAGTAAAAGAACGGATTGGGGCGGGTGTACGTATGCACTCACTCACTCACTCAACCGTCATCTTTGGCCCTGGAAGGAGAGATGAAATCCTGCGGGGACGATATTCTTCTAAACTCGTTCCTACTCACGAAAATGGGCGGCCGGAGTGGGGTGAAGAAGTAAAAGAGGAATATTTTTAGGAATAAAAATTAAGGTTGCAAGAGTGAAGTAGCCGCCTTCCAGCATTTCTCCTTTGGCGCATTCAATTATTCCGAGAAAGGACGGTGAGTTGTTTTTTATTTATTTGCTTACCTTGCTTCTGTCCTCAGTGCCTTAAAAAGGGTGGAAAGGGGAACGCCACAACGCTTCGGATGTGGAAGACACGAATAAAAGAAACGAAAAAGGAAGTGAAGAAAAGCTCTTTCTCTATTTTTTCGCCTATCTATCTGGGCGACCTTTCAATTAGTAGGTGGTTTCCATGTAATGGGATGAGCAATTAAAAATATCGATCTAAAGGATAGGTCAAAGAATTTTTAAGCTAATTTGACGTTTTATAGCTAAATCTTCCTAAACGCGCATCTTTTCCAAAATCAACATCTGCATAGATCGAAATTTCAATAACAACAATAGATATAAATATATGTAACATTAGTGTATTCCAATACGACCCTGGTATAATGATTTCAAAGAGTAAGCAAGAAGTATGGCACGATTTTCAAGGTGTTTATAATTTTCCAATATGCGAATACTATTTTATATTTTAAAGCCATCGATCATGAATCGACCAAAATGCGTATATGATATGAAGTGCATAATAAGCATAGTAAAAAGATCTGTTGAACTACTGTGGAGGATTAAAATTCAAATTGTCTTTCCCTGATATTTTTCTTAAGATTATGTCGCAATTGCTATTCTATTATATACCCTCCATAGTAAGCAGTAGACTTCCTTGAGGGACTCTTCAACGAGCCCAAACAATTGAAATACATAGTACAAAATTAATACAACCAGAGAGGAAACACTGTGACAAATATACCAACTCCAATCATGATTTCCAAAAATGGAAAAAATCATTTATAGTGAGCCGGAATAATAAAATGGGAGAATAGTAATGAAGAATAATAACCAAATTTGCTTGATAAAGTTCATTTCCCTTCAAAGGACATTTCATCCGATAACCTTAAATAACTCAGCGGGGGCATGCAACGCTACTCATTAATCTCATTCCGATTAAAATTAACCTTAGCATAAGGTGAAACTTTTCAAGGTCATTCTCACGCAGCCATTAATTTCCCAACATAACGATTCAATCTCTGCACTCGCGAAACTTGAGAGAAAGAATTCCATATTCAAACCTGGACCCATTAATTAATTATTCAGTTCCTTAAAACAGCGTAGTTGGTCCAATTACTCCATTAGGATCCATCCATTGCCGCCTTTCCTACATCCTCAAAACGCTGCGACCGAGTGCAATTACGCCTTTGCGGAGTTAAAACAAAAGACANATTAAAATAATAATATGATAGTAGTGGAGAGAGGTGAATTTCATACATTTGGCGTTAGGAGGATAGTTTGTGGAACTAAAAATCAAGAATTTTAAATATTACACTTTTTAATAATGTGGAAATGACGATATCACAGATCTAGTTAAATCGTGAAATTAAAAAAATGCATACTTGATAAGCAAATGCGAAAGGAAAACAGGTTTAGTGAATCAGAAAGGAGGAATTCAAACGCACTCGATTAGAAATGTGAAAATAATAAAGGCTACATTTTGAAGCTTTGACGCTAAAGACTAATAATAAAAATAATACTAGAAAGTAACGAAATATGAATGAACAATTGACTTGGAGAAGGCGTTTTATGTTCAGATGGTTTAAAATGAAAAGCTAAAATATATCGTGTGATTCAATTCAACGAACGAAAGAAATGTTTTTCCTAAGTCATCATTATTAATTAGCTTCATTTTAACTTTAATTTAAAACATATTCAAGAATATTTCCTTGGTAAATTTTCTCCTCTGATAACCGGTGGAATTCCATTTCAAAGAAACAGGAAAGCATTTTTTCAGCTTATCTATCGACAATGAGTTGTATAAGAATAACATAAATACAAAAAACAAAAATGCTCATAAATGTTTTGAGAAAGTATTAGTTGCAAGGTAACACGCCGATAAAAACTTCCAGCCTTTCAATTGCATTTTTACTTCTCTCTTTACGATATCTAATTTCCATAGTTTATCGCGCAATAGCATTTTATTCACACTCACTCACTCACTCAACCGTCATCTTTGGCCCTGGAAGGAGAGATGAAATCCTGCGGGGACGATATTCTTCTAAACTCGTTCCTACTCACGAAAATGGGCGGCCGGAGTGGGGTGAAGAAGTAAAAGAGGAATATTTTTAGGAATAAAAATTAAGGTTGCAAGAGTGAAGTAGCCGCCTTCCAGCATTTCTCTTTTGGCGCATTCAATTATTCCGAGAAAGGACGGTGAGTTGTTTTTTATTTATTTGCTTACCTTGCTTCTGTCCTCAGTGCCTTAAAAAGGGTGGAAAGGGGAACGCCACAACGCTTCGGATGTGGAAGACACGAATAAAAGAAACGAAAAAGGAAGTGAAGAAAAGCTCTTTCTCTATTTTTTCGCCTATCTATCTGGGCGACCTTTCAATTAGTAGGTGGTTTCCATGTAATGGGATGAGCAATTAAAAATATCGATCTAAAGGATAGGTCAAAGAATTTTTAAGCTAATTTGACGTTTTATAGCTAAATCTTCCTAAACGCGCATCTTTTCCAAAATCAACATCTGCATAGATCGAAATTTCAATAACAACAATAGATATAAATATATGTAACATTAGTGTATTCCAATACGACCCTGGTATAATGATTTCAAAGAGTAAGCAAGAAGTATGGCACGATTTTCAAGGTGTTTATAATTTTCCAATATGCGAATACTATTTTATATTTTAAAGCCATCGATCATGAATCGACCAAAATGCGTATATGATATGAAGTGCATAATAAGCATAGTAAAAAGATCTGTTGAACTACTGTGGAGGATTAAAATTCAGATTGTCTTTTCCTGATATTTTTCTTAAGATTATGTCGCAATTGCTATTCTATTATATACCCTCCATAGTAAGCAGTAGACTTCCTTGAGGGACTCTTCAACGAGCCCAAACAATTGAAATACATAGTACAAAATTAATACTAGCAGAGAGGAAACACTGTGACAAATATACCAACTCCAATCATGATTTCCAAAAATGGAAAAAATCATTTATAGTGAGCCGGAATAATAAAATGGGAGAATAGTAATGAAGAATAATAACCAAATTTGCTTGATAAAGTTCATTTCCCTTCAAAGGACATTTCATCCGATAACCTTAAATAACTCAGCGGGGGCATGCAACGCTACTCATTAATCTCATTCCGATTAAAATTAACCTTAGCATAAGGTGAAACTTTTCAAGGTCATTCTCACGCAGCCATTAATTTCCCAACATAACGATTCAATCTCTGCACTCGCGAAACTTGAGAGAAAGAATTCCATATTCAAACCTGGACCCATTAATTAATTATTCAGTTCCTTAAAACAGCGTAGTTGGTCCAATTACTCCATTAGGATCCATCCATTGCCGCCTTTCCTACATCCTCAGAACGCTGCGACCGAGTGCAATTACGCCTTTGCGGAGTTAAAACAAAAGACAAGCTACCAGCGGCAAACAAACGAAACGAACTTTTCCATCTTCATCACTCTTTGGAACATAACACTTCACTAGACCGGATAAGGCATTAGAAAAATCTATCTAATGAAGTCGGGAAGGCAAATGTAACGAAATAAAAGTGAGGTGGGCGTGTCGTTTAATCGTTACCGGGATTGAGACGGAGGGAAAGGCGACATCTGGCGACCTTCCGCGGTACTGCGAGTTGGAGCAATTTCCCTCCACCCTTTCACCAGTCCTCCGTTTCCATACCTTAAAGCACTTTCCACCCTCCTGAAACAAACTCCTTATGCCACATACTCTAGAAATAGCGGGGGCAAACGGCAACTAAAAGTGTAGCCAATTAGAATAATTTGCACCTCTGCTGCGAAAGGATGTTTTCGTACGCTTTAGCTACTTGGATGGAGAACTCTTCTCCGGTATTTTTCATATGAAACCATTTTGTTTACTTTTCCTCCTTAGGAGAAGATCAAGCGTAAGATGTTTTTTAAGAGAGAAACGAGCTTTGAAGGTCAAGCACTGGCGAGAAACAAAAGTTTCAGTATTGAGAACGAAATATTTACATAACCTAAATACGAAGCCTCCGTCGAAAAAAGTGTTTTTGAAGGTTTGCTGCGGCACACTTCCTTCTTATGATCAAGTTCAAGGGATTGTCCTCTGGAATTCTTTTCAGCAGCGACCTAGGAAAGGCTAGAACATTAAGAGGTATGATGGACTTACTTGGCCTACTTTTAGGAATCGATTATGTCCTCGGAATATTAAATTTCTTTCCTCGAAGAAGACCCATTGCGTTCGTCCATAAATACAAAATCATAATCCTCTTGCATTCCTTATTCAAGAGTTATAATAAGCTTAAAACTACAGCTATGCAACGGAACGAAATTATTTCCGCCAGTATAAGGTGTAATGGACGATTGGAAATAATCTCAAAAATGTGCTGAATTCAAGAGAAAAATAAAACTCTTGAGGAATTTGAGCATCGTAATTATTGTTTGAAATGGATATTCTATTCTCTAGTTATGAAATCGGTACCATAACTTGGACACCCAAGTAAAGTTTCAACTTTATGGCGGTCGGAATCCTCTGATTCATGGCCCAATAATTTCGGACAGCGGTTTTACTTCACAGAATCCCCGGAGATTCCATTGACTTTAGAACTTCTAGGTATTGCTCCCATGGATCGTGGAGTTAAGTAACACTTTACGTAGGTAGGTTACGTGCTCCTTAACTTTATGATAATGAAGAGTTCACTGTTACCGAATCCGCGTTGATACTTCCTCCCCTACCAAATGTGGATACCAGTTTCATAAAAATATTTAGCCTTTTGACCTCGTTTCCCAGCAAAAAAATAAATGACACACCTATCGGTCCACGTAACAAATATCTAACATCTCTGATAAACCTTTCTAACAATTCGCACAGCGCCGGAAGTTCTATGTCGCAGGCTGTGTCTACGAAAGTATAGCATAAGGTGGTTGCGAACAGAAAGTAACGAAATATGAATGAACAATTGACTTGGAGAAGGCGTTTTATGTTCAGATGGTTTAAAATGAAAAGCTAAAATATATCGTGTGATTCAATTCAACGAACGAAAGAAATGTTTTTCCTAAGTCATCATTATTAATTAGCTTCATTTTAACTTTAATTTAAAACATATTCAAGAATATTTCCTTGGTAAATTTTCTCCTCTGATAACCGGTGGAATTCCATTTCAAAGAAACAGGAAAGCATTTTTTCAGCTTATCTATCGACAATGAGTTGTATAAGAATAACATAAATACAAAAAACAAAAATGCTCATAAATGTTTTGAGAAAGTATTAGTTGCAAGGTAACACGCCGATAAAAACTTCCAGCCTTTCAATTGCATTTTTACTTCTCTCTTTACGATATCTAATTTCCATAGTTTATCGCGCAATAGCATTTTATTCAGATTCCATAATGTTTACATCGATGGTGAGCGTTACGATCTTGCTTAAAATCCTCAAATAGCACTTCTATATTAATTTAACGTTTAAATTTTCATAAATAAGAACTCAACTTCTCGCAGACAGATTACCATAATATTATAAAGAAATCAAATTTTAGTAGACTTTAACTGAGAATTAAATGAATTTTTGTATCATCAAATGGCATATGAGTACGTAAAAACCATCCACCAAACGCGAAAACAAGCGTGATTTAAGTGTCAGCCTTTCACAAATGAAAATACAGACCAATAATTTATCAATAAGCAGCTTTTCAAATTCCTGAAAACTGAAAATGTAAGTAGAGAGTGATAGTGACATTGAATGGCTAAAGCAGAAAACGGCGACGCAAAAGAGTGGAAAGATATCGAAAGAGGATCTTCTTATTCGCGGGCTCTTTTCTTGGGATCCCGTTTTGCGGCCGCCCACATCGACCCGTTAGGAATGAGGTGCGGTGACGAAGAAAAGAGCGGGGAAAAAAGAAATAACTGATAGAGAGTTAGAAAGGAGAGGAAAGGAGCCAACCCGATAATCCCACGCTCTTTGACTTTCCCCCCGTAAACGAAGCGGTGTAGGCGTCACATCCAAGGAGAAGCAAATTCCACCAACAAGGCCATGCGAACAAGCACTCAGGTCGCCCGATGCGCTGCGTACGCGATGTCCTTACTTAAGGTGACGCTCCTCAAAGAGGATTCTAAATGAATAAACCTCACCTTGTGAATGAGAAGAAATCTTCGCATTGCCGATCTATACACTTGCAACCATCTGCAACTTCCTCGAATCATAACCATGGTAAGGTCAAGATAATGTAGAAGATAATTTCCATAACTGAATTTCCTATGACAAATATTTTTTATATATGGCATGATGGCAGGTGTCCTTCAAATTAGCGTCCGTAGCAGTAAATGAAGTAAATTTTATATTAGGGTTAATGATATAAAAGCCATAAAAGAAGTGGTTGTTCTCCTAGATATGAAAATATATATGGGAGATCGCTCGCAGAATTTACGATTACGCAGTCACCAAAAATATTATGTGCTCAACGACTGAAATTCAGTTATAATTGCCAAAGTAATTATCGTTGCAAAAAATTAAAAATATTTTCTAATCTCACCATTCCTAGATAATAAAACTAGAGAATGATTTAAATTAGCACAATTCAATCCCCAGAAAAAGACTAGTAAGGTAAAAGTAAATGAAAGATGCATTTTGCCATATTCCACAGCAAAACTCGACTGAAAAATATTCCATGCTTACTTATTAATTTTTGGAAACGAATTACGAAATTTCAGTTTGTTAACTCAGGTCCGATCCGGTGGTCGAATTAACTCCTGAGGCTGAGAAACNATCTAATGAAGTCGGGAAGGCAAATGTAACGAAATAAAAGTGAGGTGGGCGTGTCGTTTAATCGTTACCGGGATTGAGACGGAGGGAAAGGCGACATCTGGCGACCTTCCGCGGTACTGCGAGTTGGAGCAATTTCCCTCCACCCTTTCACCAGTCCTCCGTTTCCATACCTTAAAGCACTTTCCACCCTCCTGAAACAAACTCCTTATGCCACATACTCTAGAAATAGCGGGGGCAAACGGCAACTAAAAGTGTAGCCAATTAGAATAATTTGCACCTCTGCTGCGAAAGGATGTTTTCGTACGCTTTAGCTACTTGGATGGAGAACTCTTCTCCGGTATTTTTCATATGAAACCATTTTGTTTACTTTTCCTCCTTAGGAGAAGATCAAGCGTAAGATGTTTTTTAAGAGAGAAACGAGCTTTGAAGGTCAAGCACTGGCGAGAAACAAAAGTTTCAGTATTGAGAACGAAATATTTACATAACCTAAATACGAAGCCTCCGTCGAAAAAAGTGTTTTTGAAGGTTTGCTGCGGCACACTTCCTTCTTATGATCAAGTTCAAGGGATTGTCCTCTGGAATTCTTTTCAGCAGCGACCTAGGAAAGGCTAGAACATTAAGAGGTATGATGGACTTACTTGGCCTACTTTTAGGAATCGATTATGTCCTCGGAATATTAAATTTCTTTCCTCGAAGAAGACCCATTGCGTTCGTCCATAAATACAAAATCATAATCCTCTTGCATTCCTTATTCAAGAGTTATAATAAGCTTAAAACTACAGCTATGCAACGGAACGAAATTATTTCCGCCAGTATAAGGTGTAATGGACGATTGGAAATAATCTCAAAAATGTGCTGAATTCAAGAGAAAAATAAAACTCTTGAGGAATTTGAGCATCGTAATTATTGTTTGAAATGGATATTCTATTCTCTAGTTATGAAATCGGTACCATAACTTGGACACCCAAGTAAAGTTTCAACTTTATGGCGGTCGGAATCCTCTGATTCATGGCCCAATAATTTCGGACAGCGGTTTTACTTCACAGAATCCCCGGAGATTCCATTGACTTTAGAACTTCTAGGTATTGCTCCCATGGATCGTGGAGTTAAGTAACACTTTACGTAGGTAGGTTACGTGCTCCTTAACTTTATGATAATGAAGAGTTCACTGTTACCGAATCCGCGTTGATACTTCCTCCCCTACCAAATGTGGATACCAGTTTCATAAAAATATTTAGCCTTTTGACCTCGTTTCCCAGCAAAAAAATAAATGACACACCTATCGGTCCACGTAACAAATATCTAACATCTCTGATAAACCTTTCTAACAATTCGCACAGCGCCGGAAGTTCTATGTCGCAGGCTGTGTCTACGAAAGTATAGCATAAGGTGGTTGCGAACAGAAAGTAACGAAATATGAATGAACAATTGACTTGGAGAAGGCGTTTTATGTTCAGATGGTTTAAAATGAAAAGCTAAAATATATCGTGTGATTCAATTCAACGAACGAAAGAAATGTTTTTCCTAAGTCATCATTATTAATTAGCTTCATTTTAACTTTAATTTAAAACATATTCAAGAATATTTCCTTGGTAAATTTTCTCCTCTGATAACCGGTGGAATTCCATTTCAAAGAAACAGGAAAGCATTTTTTCAGCTTATCTATCGACAATGAGTTGTATAAGAATAACATAAATACAAAAAACAAAAATGCTCATAAATGTTTTGAGAAAGTATTAGTTGCAAGGTAACACGCCGATAAAAACTTCCCGCCTTTCAATTGCATTTTTACTTCTCTCTTTACGATATCTAATTTCCATAGTTTATCGCGCAATAGCATTTTATTCAGATTCCATAATGTTTACATCGATGGTGAGCGTTACGATCTTGCTTAAAATCCTCAAATAGCACTTCTATATTAATTTAACGTTTAAATTTTCATAAATAAGAACTCAACTTCTCGCAGACAGATTACCATAATATTATAAAGAAATCAAATTTTAGTAGACTTTAACTGAGCATTAAATGAATTTTTGTATCATCAAATGGCATATGAGTACGTAAAAACCATCCACCAAACGCGAAAACAAGCGTGATTTAAGTGTCAGCCTTTCACAAATGAAAATACAGACCAATAATTTATCAATAAGCAGCTTTTCAAATTCCTGAAAACTGAAAATGTAAGTAGAGAGTGATAGTGACATTGAATGGCTAAAGCAGAAAACGGCGACGCAAAAGAGTGGAAAGATATCGAAAGAGGATCTTCTTATTCGCGGGCTCTTTTCTTGGGATCCCGTTTTGCGGCCGCCCACATCGACCCGTTAGGAATGAGGTGCGGTGACGAAGAAAAGAGCGGGGAAAAAAGAAATAACTGACAGAGAGTTAGAAAGGAGAGGAAAGGAGCCAACCCGATAATCCCACGCTCTTTGACTTTCCCCCCGTAAACGAAGCGGTGTAGGCGTCACATCCAAGGAGAAGCAAATTCCACCAACAAGGCCATGCGAACAAGCACTCAGGTCGCCCGATGCGCTGCGTACGCGATGTCCTTACTTAAGGTGACGCTCCTCAAAGAGGATTCTAAATGAATAAACCTCACCTTGTGAATGAGAAGAAATCTTCGCATTGCCGATCTATACACTTGCAACCATCTGCAACTTCCTCGAATCATAACCATGGTAAGGTCAAGATAATGTAGAAGATAATTTCCATAACTGAATTTCCTATGACAAATATTTTTTATATATGGCATGATAGCAGGTGTCCTTCAAATTAGCGTCCGTAGCAGTAAATGAAGTAAATTTTATATTAGGGTTAATGATATAAAAGCCATAAAAGAAGTGGTTGTTCTCCTAGATATGAAAATATATATGGGAGATCGCTCGCAGAATTTACGATTACGCAGTCACCAAAAATATTATGTGCTCAACGACTGAAATTCAGTTATAATTGCCAAAGTAATTATCGTTGCAAAAAATTAAAAATATTTTCTAATCTCACCATTCCTAGATAATAAAACTAGAGAATGATTTAAATTAGCACAATTCAATCCCCAGAAAAAGACTAGTAAGGTAAAAGTAAATGAAAGATGCATTTTGCCATATTCCACAGCAAAACTCGACTGAAAAATATTCCATGCTTACTTATTAATTTTTGGAAACGAATTACGAAATTTCAGTTTGTTAACTCAGGTCCGATCCGGTGGTCGAATTAACTCCTGAGGCTGAGAAACCGCGAAGTAAACCAGGTGCGCGATGCAGTTATTAAGTGGGGAACCTACGCCATAACTCGGAAGCCGTGCATTAAAAAATAACACCGCAGTATATAACGGTTTCACGGTTACAAGAGTAAGCTAAGAGACTCAATGGCTTGAGGCCATGAGGTTCTTTAGTAGTTTATCCTAACTTGCGTTGGCTTTCAGTAAAAAACTCACCTTTAGAAAACACTAAGCAAGTTGGGGATATTTTAAAATTACATCTCCAACAATATTAATGAAGAAAATTTAACGAAACCTGTAATGCAAGCGATGGTATGCTATCTTTTAAAAAAGGATTCATCAAAACTTTGAAATATAAAATTAAATATTAATTAAAAATATTAAAATAAATGTATTAGAGACAAGGAATAACAAGGGTGAAAAATAGCGAAAAGTTAATAGGTGTCACCGAAGCATTGAATGCAGCCGTACAGAGTTGAGAAATCAAGTCAACTTTCAGCTGTAACAGTTGAGTGAGCCGAATTGATGAATTAAATATAATTTACCCGTGGAAATAAACTTTCGAGCGCTGTATTCACATCGTGGAAAACTGAAAAAGATGGAATCAAATCACAATGAACAAATTGATCGAATTTCAGGAATAATATAGACGAACGTGTGACGATGAATAAAGAATTCCTTTTACATCAAATTATTCTTTGAGAAGAATGAATAACATGTTCATAAATATCTCGCCAGAATTAAATAACAATACCTAAAAGCAGAAACATCACTTTTCAAGTATACATTTCAATTTTCCAGCTGTGAATTCATAATACAGGAAACACCTCGCACGCATTAAAATACGCTCAAAGGCATCATCACAATGAATTTTATTCGGGGACCTTTGCTTATGATAGAGCATAAATACTTCGAGAAAAGTATGACCCGTTTCCGTTTAGACGATTCTCACTTTACGCGATACAAATGCTCTCGGCGAAAACTATTTGGTTGCTCGTAAAAATCAATTCGTTACTCTGCGATGCAAACCGCACGCCACTTTACAAAGGAGGAACTTGTGAACAGTTCATTCCCGGACTCCGAAGTTTCCGCTCCGGCGCGATCAATCCATTCATTATGCAAACTTTCGGCGGAGACCTTCCGACGACATCAGTTCACAACGTTTGGGAAAAAATCCCATAATCCCTCGTTATTTCCCCTTCCGTTAACCTTCCTCCGCAAACGTTAGATTGGATCTCCGGAGAGGGCCCATTGTCTCCAGCCGATCCCCTTGTATCTGTCCCATCTACGTTGGTGCCATTCCTGAACCTACACCACTACGCGGGGTTGGATAATGCGCGCCCTGATTTCAGCCGTGTTTTGCAACGGCGTATCCCCAGGCGCTGGGAGATGGGAAACACACAATGCAAAGTATCACCCCATCCCTCCCATTGTTACGCCGGGACGTCTATGGCTACTTCGGTGCCATCACGGAAAATTTGCACACTAATTCACGATGCAATGTATGCTAATACGAGCCTCTGGTCGATTCTGTTGACTGCGTGGAATCCATTCATCCTTAATGTTTTTGAGGGGAGCTTTGCGGTGGCCCAGTAGTGAAATTTTTGCCTTTGTGGCAGAATTTGTTCCTGACGAAAAATACCGGAGAAACGCTTTTGACAAAAGACCATGCATTGTTGAGAGTAAATATTTGGAATACACAAACACAAGCAGGTACATAATGACAAAAATAAAAAAAATTAAAATAATAATATGATAGTAGTGGAGAGAGGTGAATTTCATACATTTGGCGTTAGGAGGATAGTTTGTGGAACTAAAAATCAAGAATTTTAAATATTACACTTTTTAATAATGTGGAAATGACGATATCACAGATCTAGTTAAATCGTGAAATTAAAAAAATGCATACTTGATAAGCAAATGCGAAAGGAAAACAGGTTTAGTGAATCAGAAAGGAGGAATTCAAACGCACTCGATTAGAAATGTGAAAATAATAAAGGCTACATTTTGAAGCTTTGACGCTAAAGACTAATAATAAAAATAATACTAAATAATATAAATAATAACAGCTATATTTGCGATCCCAATTACATCCATTTGAACTATTTTCATGATTGACTAACGCACACAAACATTCATTCCCTGAATATAAAGATCCGATTTGCCAGGAATCGAACCCAGGATTTCGGAGTGAGCACTGACACGCTAACCACTCCGCCTCCATTCTCAGTAAATTATGAATTTAAAATCTACAAAAACTAGTAAAAACTAAAACAAACAAAAGAAACTGGAAATAAATAAGAAACTAAAATGCCGAAAATATTAAAACTAAAAAATAAATATCTAGTAATAATAAAACCAACTAATAAAAACCACCGTTTTACCGGTCGTTTTTATTTATAATATCTTTCAGAGATTTCTTTAATTAGAATGACATGGTCGAGAGAAATCTCGAGAGACATCTATGACTGAAGGAGTGGGCGAGGAGAAACTTTGAGCAGATAGGTTTCAAGTAAACATAGTTTATTTGTTCCGACTGAAAGGATTCGGTCGAAAGAGAACTTGGGCTACCTTTTAAGCATAAAAACACAACGAAACCAGATGGAATAGAGCCAAGATACTTGAGAAGAAACAAATTGACCATGAAGGACTTCAGTTGAAAGCTCCAACCCGATGCACAAATAAATTTAGCTCAAGGAACACCGTCCCTTAACAATCCTTTATAGGAATGAAATGCCGCTAGACGTTAATGAATGTTCACGTACGTTAGCGAACATATACTTGAAAGAGGATAAAGGCCTCAAACACTTGTACTCTTTCCTCATAATAGTCAAGCCTTCATAGCCAGGCAAGGCTGACCCTCCTTCCTCAGAAGTCGCCCCTTATTAAAGGCACATCATACACACCCGATCCGAGGGACGTCGTGCTGAAATTGACGTGTCCCCGCCCGTCGGACTGACATCCGCGTTGTCCCGATCCACATTACCGGAACGAAATTCAATTTTCTCCCTCGTTATAAGTTTTTCCTTCAATATCCACTTCTTAATTAATTCCCGCCGTCGCTTTTTACGCCCCCTCCCTTTGTAGCCAAAGTGAATAAGCTTCACGGGAGATTTCTTCGACGTTCTCCCTCACGCAAACGCCGTCTGCGCCTTCATAATCAATCAATCCGTTAATCTAGAAATAACCTCCGCAGCTCACGTCATCGTAATTACTAAAAATGCACGTCCGATGGAAGGGAAATTTGTGGAGGAGATATATAGAGGATCTTCCCCTGATCGATGAAGTGAGGATGTTTCGGATGATGAAAAGAGATTGGAGAAGAATGGGAGAAACGAGCAGTTTATAAGCGGGAATTTTCGGGAAGGATTATGAGAGAAGACGAGGGGATGGATGAGATTGCGTGATTCGTGCGTATTTGACGGTGTATATATTAAAAGTTGATCGAAAGATAAAATGCTTATGGGGGAAAGAAATATTAGCAAATAATAAAAATGATTAGAAAAAGAGGGAGTATTTCTCTCCTTCCTCTTTTATTTACGTTTTTAACTGAGGAGGCTCGAAAAATAATATCAATAAACTGGAAATAACTTCTAGGAGCATTATTTCCTCTAAAAGGGGAGGCGGTTTTATATGTTTTGTATTTGTCTCAACCGAATTCATTGGGTAATACAAGCCTGTCTAAAAATGTCATTAGGATTTATGGCGATGGGATAAGTAAGGGTACGGGAAGTAATTGAAGAATAATTTTACGTTCACTGAAGAGTCATTCAACATAATCACTTTGTTTAATTTGAATTATTTCATGCGAAATAAATATTTGGTGGATTTTGACTAAAACTAAAAACAATTTAATGCAACTAGTAATCAAAAGTGCGAACTAAAACTAATCCCTAAGGCACATAGATTGATATAGTGGACTCGTGTAAGGCTTTTAAATCCAATTAAACAGAGATTGAATTTATTTTCTCATTCATCATATATATTATGTATTACGCACATTTTATTCTCAACTGAGAGTCACTCAATAATTAAAGACCTGACGAAAGATTTAATAATCATTCCATTGGCCGCAATAGATAGAAATCGTAAAATAATGTCCCTTACCTTTTTACATGATTCGGAAGAATCTTCATAATAATGCATTTTAAATTACGCGTACATACATCATTTATCGGAACAACGTATTCTTTGGCCTTCGGCGAAGCGATCCTGGGTTCGATTCCTGGTGGGGGCCCACATTAAAAAATGCAGGTGCCGAATTAACTCCGCTGTCGAACCACATTATAAAAAGTACCACCGTAATTAATCGCAAAAAAGCGGGTAAAGGAGCAGGATCGTAATAAAATTACTAGTCATAATTTTATTCACCAAAACTACGCATTTTCCACAGATTTAGGACAGTTTATATCCTTTGAACTCAATATTCTAAATTAAGACTCGAAATATTCCTTAATAGTAGCCGCAGCTCTTGGTTTCTATCACCGAGTTATCGCGTTTACGCAATACTCCATTTTAAGCCACATCATAATCGGTGGGTAAGATAGAGACCGTCGAATTTCGATTTCTAAGGTGCTGCCATAAGAAAGAACGCGGAATCAATTCTGGTTGGTACAGTTTGCGTAAGTCCCTGAAACGCCCTCTCATGTACTCCAAGGCGAAAATTCGCTCGAAAAAATGCGAGGCTGCAGGCAACACGCTGCTGTGACACCTCTCAAAGATTTTTACTGAAACGGATTTGCTTGGTTAAAAAAAGGGTCGTAGAATTACGCGTTACAATTTTCCACCGCCTCGATCTTCGCTTTGTCAGGAACACGTAATTACGCGACACAGGAGCGGGAATGGAGAGGGGAGAAAAGTTTCGAAATAGGCGTTTCCAAACGAGAAGATTTCTTCCCTGCCTTTAAAGCTCTTAAAATTTCCACCGTCGGGGGATTTAGCTTGATATTTTTTTCGTTATTTTGCTGAGCGTTGAGCGTAATTCCCCCGCACCTAGTCGATCCTCGTTTTGGCCGGAGGANCATTCAACATAATCACTTTGTTTAATTTGAATTATTTCATGCGAAATAAATATTTGGTGGATTTTGACTAAAACTAAAAACAATTTAATGCAACTAGTAATCAAAAGTGCGAACTAAAACTAATCCCTAAGGCACATAGATTGATATAGTGGACTCGTGTAAGGCTTTTAAATCCAATTAAACAGAGATTGAATTTATTTTCTCATTCATCATATATATTATGTATTACGCACATTTTATTCTCAACTGAGAGTCACTCAATAATTAAAGACCTGACGAAAGATTTAATAATCATTCCATTGGCCGCAATAGATAGAAATCGTAAAATAATGTCCCTTACCTTTTTACATGATTCGGAAGAATCTTCATAATAATGCATTTTAAATTACGCGTACATACATCATTTATCGGAACAACGTATTCTTTGGCCTTCGGCGAAGCGATCCTGGGTTCGATTCCTGGTGGGGGCCCACATTAAAAAATGCAGGTGCCGAATTAACTCCGCTGTCGAACCACATTATAAAAAGTACCACCGTAATTAATCGCAAAAAAGCGGGTAAAGGAGCAGGATCGTAATAAAATTACTAGTCATAATTTTATTCACCAAAACTACGCATTTTCCACAGATTTAGGACAGTTTATATCCTTTGAACTCAATATTCTAAATTAAGACTCGAAATATTCCTTAATAGTAGCCGCAGCTCTTGGTTTCTATCACCGAGTTATCGCGTTTACGCAATACTCCATTTTAAGCCACATCATAATCGGTGGGTAAGATAGAGACCGTCGAATTTCGATTTCTAAGGTGCTGCCATAAGAAAGAACGCGGAATCAATTCTGGTTGGTACAGTTTGCGTAAGTCCCTGAAACGCCCTCTCATGTACTCCAAGGCGAAAATTCGCTCGAAAAAATGCGAGGCTGCAGGCAACACGCTGCTGTGACACCTCTCAAAGATTTTTACTGAAACGGATTTGCTTGGTTAAAAAAAGGGTCGTAGAATTACGCGTTACAATTTTCCACCGCCTCGATCTTCGCTTTGTCAGGAACACGTAATTACGCGACACAGGAGCGGGAATGGAGAGGGGAGAAAAGTTTCGAAATAGGCGTTTCCAAACGAGAAGATTTCTTCCCTGCCTTTAAAGCTCTTAAAATTTCCACCGTCGGGGGATTTAGCTTGATATTTTTTTCGTTATTTTGCTGAGCGTTGAGCGTAATTCCCCCGCACCTAGTCGATCCTCGTTTTGGCCGGAGGATTAACTTACTCTCGCGTAAACTTGTACAAAGTCATTGCGCACTTCGTCCTTGATTTCTTCGCGGAGGTTTCAAGACTGCTCCGAGATAATTCAAGAAGCATGAGAGCTTGCGTTACGGTGAAAGACGTTTTACTATGACCATATATTATCGACGTGGAAATTCGAACGCTTTTTTGCTTTAACTAAAGAATGAACGAGTTACACCGGAAAATAAAAGTAGCTCACAAGTAGAGTATGAATATGTAAACCGGGCACCACCGCAGTTGGCCGACAGAGTCCAACTATTTTTTTAGCGCTCGCTACCTTTCGAAAAGAACTTTAGAATTAGTTTGGCGATTATCTTTATAAAATATACACATCTTTTGCTGTTTGGAGAAATTAAGCGGAAACCACCGTTAATATTTCGTTAAAATACGGAAATTAAACATTCAAGATGAATTCATTCTAAAGCTTACTGCGCGATGCGATTCTCAGAGCGCTTAAACTAAGCATTATTCCAAGCAAAGATATGAAATATTAGAGGGAATCAGGTAATGGTGGAAAACTTTTGGGAAACCATAAATGTATTATCTCCGAATGAAGAGACTTTGAGTCTATCACCTAAGTTTGGTATTTAATTAAATCACCTAAGAATGAAATGTGAGTAAGAAAATATGTTAGATTTAACTAGTAACTGAATTCGCTACGTTTCTTTTATAGCTAAGAAAATTAATCGCGTAAATTCCTGATATTTCAATTCAAATCAATCTCTTATTAGCAGAGTGAGTAAAAACTACACATCCTATAATACTAAAAAAAGAGACGACTTTAACAATAATTCTACGCAGCTAGAACAAATCGCAAATACGGCCAACTTTTTTATAACTAATGATTCCATGTCAGCCAGAAAGAAATGTAACAGTTCTTAAAATCCATAAATTTTCGCAAACTCCCAAAACCCCCTCATTTCATAAGGCTTTTAAATACTCCTGAAATTCAAAATTCTGACAACCTAATTCGATTACGCAAACTTCGACGTGAAAATAATTCAATGTATTGCTAAAGTGGAAAAGCTAACTGAAGCTAGGTTGTGCACGGTGCCTTTGGAATTACTTCACGGCTACTAGTCTTAGAACTGCTGCCAGAGATGTTTCTAAAATAGGTCAATTATAAAATATTTCGTCAAGCGAATTCACGGTCCGCTAATCCAGAAAAAATCTTAGTAAGCATGTTCTCCTCTAAAGCATTCCGCCAACTAGCGCTATCTCGGCAGATGAAAAATTCATCATTTTCCAAGCTCATGGTGGGTACCCCGATAATTCACAAAGAACACTAATTCGATTCTAATTAAAGCAGCCGCGGAAGCATCATTACCATGACGACGGGGAATTATTCTACGGCTCAACTATTACGACGCAACACAGAAGCCGATGGGGCGGTTGTGCCGAGCACCACATGCGAAGGAGTATCTCTCTAATCAAGAAAGAGAAAATCCGCGAATGACTCACGAGAAGGATAGTGGAAAACAAAGAATAGCGATATCTCCACCGTTCCGAGTCATGCTTCCCGTTCATTTCCTCGCTATCTTTATAAAAAGAACACGTTCCAGGAGAGAGTATTAAAGAGTCATTTCTTAAGCTTGTTGTTTGAAAAAAACTGTGGGAGAGGGAAAGGACAGGAACGGAGTACTTGCACCACACTCGTTGGCTGGACACTCCTTTCTCTTATCGTGCCCTTTCCTTTTCCTACGGCGCCAAACAGATATCCCCCAGCTCTAGCAAACACGCCCACCTTTCCACTAACCTTGCCCCACTAAGGCAATGTCCCAGAAAAAGAGGTTTTCGACGCCGAGGCAGATTTTCGGAAATGGGCGAGAAAGATGCTTCCAAAGAAGACACAACATCAAAATATGAGTATGTAAGGCTGATTTTCACGTAAACTACGGTAAAAGAACCCACAGTTAAAAACTTCTAATATATGATATAGGAGAGTGAACTGCTTCATAGGACAAATTGATTCGCTCGATCCCTTCGTTTACCAGCATATCTGCTGTCTACCTTACTAAACACTATTTTACGCAGAGTTTCAATTAAATAAAATATCGTAAATATATCGATACCAATCCATATTTATTTCGATTATAGAACACCTCTCAGGAAAATGAGACACAGCGACTTCTACTCCTTAGCACATATTTATTTGCATTGCGATCGGTTTCAACAATTTCTTATAATAATCAGACTCGTGTTGAAAAACAAGCTGTCGCTGTATCTCCTTTCGCTGAACTCTGATAGTGTCCAACCATCAAGTAATGTCTACGTCTTTTGATTATACCTAAATTGTTACCTTTGCGAGTACTAAAAAATGGAAGTAAAAAAACCCACGCCATTTTCCTGACTAAGACAGTAGAATTGTTAAAAGTGCTACAATAGCTGGTGTCCTTCGCACGTAGGCCCACATAGGGAATCCAACCCGGGACAGCTTTCATCGACGTCGAACGAATTGCCCGCTTGGCTATTCGGTAGCCTAATACCCTAATTCCTGAAAAACTTACACGTAATCATTAAATGTATATACTTGCTAACACACATTATCGGAGTATATTAAATACTTCAATTCACGTCTCCCCTTATAGTGGAGAAAAAATGTTAGAAGAATTACAAATATGAACGCATTTAAACTAGCATCTAAGAGTTTTCTATGTCCACGGTCGGAGAACTACCATTCAGATCTCACGACAATCCATTAAACTAATAAGCTGCTTTGTAAACGGAACTAAGAGATGTTAGATAAACCACTCAGCTACTTAATTGTTAGCTTAGTAGGTTATAAGCTTTCTAGTAACTCACTCTAGTTATTCCTCAATTAGACCTTCGTACTCCGGCTCTCCAAACAACAAGCGCTTTTTGCAGCAAACTTTCCCGTGGTCAGTGCCTATGAACACTAGACTGATCCTTGTAAACCGTCTATGATCTTCTTAACTAAAACTCAACAAGGCACCTTACCTTACCGCTCCGGGACGTTTCACACATTGATATATTCTCTCCCAGACTCCATACGAGTAAACAAACATCATGAAAAGAATAAGTCGAGGCTGAAGTAGTGGATTTTGTTAAACAAACATCGTTTTTGTTCACAGACTTGAACATTTCCCTTCGATACCGCGACCGACGTTGAAATAAACACACCGAACAGTTTAATCATTAAATCCTCTGAAGCCTCTCTTTTTCTGTTTGATCTTCCGTTCCTCTTGAATCTTATTCGAACTTTTCACACCTACCTCACCATTTTCATCTCCCGTCACCATCCTAAATTACGCTTCACTCTCCCACACCCCCAGCTCCACTAACGCCTTTCGGGTCTCCTCTACTTTTGGAACCGCCAAACGCTAACCCATCGAAGGAGGGGGCGAATGAGATTGGAGGCAGGGGAATAAAGATAAAAGGAAACAGAGAGAAAGATGAGGACAAAGGGGCATCTAGGTAGAGGGATGTGGTGCCGCCAGAAGGGAACGGCCCGCGAAAATGATTTTAAGTGAATGACCGAATTCGCCGATGTGATACCTCAGCCTCGCGCTCTTGCCACGGCCCCGTAATTCAGCGCGAAAACAAAACCAATTTTGAGTGGCCGATGTCGTTGAAAACGTCCACTTCGCAAAGGAAAGGCGTGGAGGAATGAAAAGCGCTTTTCGTCGGCTTTCTNGTTCTCTACCTAATTTGCTAATAAACATCCGGAAAAGGGGAGGAAAATTCAAAATTTAGCGACTACGATTCGATCTTTTCAGTTCACCAAAACCGATTTCTCACACTACAGATGTACTAAAATGATCTCATCCACCCTTTTCCGCAGTTTGGGCAGCGCACACATGAGTTTTCAATCACAACGCGGCAATTGACTTCTTACTTTGAAATAATCGTTAGCTTAAAGATGCTTTTGGAGCGTTTTTTGGGTGAAACACTATATGATGGATACAAATTTAGAAGGGCGTACAATATTTCTGACGCCATCCGACCGGTTTCGGCTAAATCGCTGTATTCGGATATTTAAAGAAGGCGATTTACCCAAACCGGTCGATACATTAAAACAAGCAGAAATTACAGTTTTTCGTTCACCTCTCGTTAATGTCGTTCCACAGAATCCGGCCAAAAACTATATATTACATATGAGATGAGAGGGACTTTAACGACCGGGGAGAAAATACGCATAGCATGTTTGGGGATTTTAACGGCTGGCTGAAAATATTAAGGATGTGAATGAATGACTGGAAAGAAAGGGATTTCTCGCCTATAATCTTTTATCTCCCACACACTGCGGATAGGATGCGTTATGGTGAAACGAGGCTCGAGAAAATTTAAATCTACACACAACCTGGATTCTTCCACTCTTACTTAGTTTCCTTTCATAAATAAGTGAGAGTATGGGTGCAGTGAGTAAGAAAGGATTTCAAGGCTTCAGGTAAAATAGCCTGTGTTAGAAGGGGAGAAAGAGATGAAAGGGGAGAATATGAAGGTGGTGCGAGGAGAAAGTTATCCGAAAGGGAAATCGATGACGCAACCAAGAAAGAGAAAGAGGGGGCGATGGAGCGAGTAAGGCTAGCCTAGTGATCTTCACGATCTGCTATTCCGTTTCCAATGTCTCTCTCCTTTTCCGATTTACCGAGACTTTCACGCGAAAGCAACACCATAGCCAACTTAGGTCTCCATCGAGACGAAAGCCTTTCTCAGCGTGATCTCTGTATCCCACCATTTTATACTCTAAAGTGATGCATAAGTTAGCTAGACTTTGGTTAGTGTCATAATACATTCACAAGAGCTTTTTCTGATTCTGCTCTTTCTACTGAACCGAGCACCCTGTTTATATTATTTGTCTCTACCAGTAAATATACCCGTTGATAAAATATGGAGCATATGAATCTTTAATTTGATTTTCCCTCATAAAGTCACTTTCTAGATTCTATTACCATCGTTTGTTAACATATTTCGTGATTTCATGCTGCAGAATAATATTGAATGTGCGTTTGTACATACATGTATACACACACGCACATATTATCACTCTCCAAGATGAATACTAATGCAATAACTACTCATTCCCATTTTCCTCCGCAGAGTAAAATCGCCTAACTCCGAAAGGAAACTATTTGCCTATAAAGGCCTACGGCATATAAACAAAAATATGTGACAGGAGGTCTTGACTTTGTTATCCGTGTTTCAATTCAAAGGTAATATAAAGGTGATTTAGAAGTATGACTAATGTTATATAAACAATCATAATCAAATAAATATCATTAATATGATGAAATACTTTATAATAATAATTCGGGCTTCCGGATAGTCAAGTGGGTAACGCTTTCTACTTTGATGAAAGCGGTCCCGAGTTCGATTCCCAGTGGGAGTCCGTACGTGCGAAATTACTTTAACTGCCGCAGCATTTTTAACACTACTACTATTAATGATTATTATAGGATTATCGGTACCATATTTAAATATTATTACCTAATATTATAACATTATTATTACCTAATATTTTCGATAATAATATATAGTGGACCAAATATTTTCCTTTCATCTCTTTTCGTACATTTAACTACGTAACATCTACTTTTACTTTAACATTTCATCCAAATTTAATAACGAGCATTCCTATATAGAACCATAATTTATTTCAAATCCTAGATAACTTCTATATCCGTTGCTCCTGCTCATTCTAATATTCTTTTCAGCTCTTTTATTTCTTCTAACCCGACCCCCTCTCCTAAACACTGTCTAATATTTCTCAGGTGCCATTCACCAGTCTTTTCCTTAGCTCATCCTTTTGGCATCTTCCTCTACCTTATCCTGCAAACTCTCTAACCTATTTTTCCGGGTCAACTCCTTGTTCCTCCCCTTATTCGCATCACCCTCTGATCCAACCCTCAAAAAATCCCATAAGATCCACAGGAATGGTTCTTTCTCTCCTTTCCCATCCCCTCCATCGCCGACGCTTACCGGCTTCCAATACCAAAAACCTTTTAAGCCTTCCACGCTATAAAACGCCCTACACTCGCTCTCCGATGCAACCCCGTATAAAAGGAAAAGATCTCCTAGCATTTTCACGCCTTCGTCGACGGAGGAAAAACTCCCGGTATCTTGGACGACCGAGCCTAAGCCGCAACTCCTTATTTTGCTCAGGTTAAAAAAAACGTAGCTGCCTCCCGATCCGCCCACCTCCCTCTCCTTCTTCCCACCCGGGTCTCGCAAAAATGGATATCGGCGATCGCATGAGGAAAAAGAAAGTTGTTGTGCATGTGATGGAAGGGTCGAAAGGAGGTTTTGGATCGCTGGCGTGGGATTTGCGAGTCGAGGAAGATGCGTGCGTGGGTGATTGGGATGCCGAGAGTTGGTGCATACGTACTCTCTCTCTCCTGCAGAAATGATGCTCGCACGGTATGTGCGCTTTGATGAGAGGGAAGATTTGCCTTCTCGAGTCAACAAAGAAGCACGACTACGGGGAATACTCGGGAGAGCAGCTGAGAGGACTTCTGCATATGTTTTGACGGTTCGACGATTTTAGGGAATTTCATTAGAGCAATGCAGGGATTTCAGAAGGATCGCAATAGTAATGAATAAATTACATCAGTAACGTAACGTGTATTCCGGGAGAGGAACTGCAAAGGAGCTCAAATTTTTCTCAGAATTTTCGGAAGACATAATTTCTTTTCCATCATTAATGTCTAATGTATGAACTTCTCAATACGATGACATTTTTAATGTTAGGCTAATAAATATGGAATGACAAAGATGGTGTTGCATGCGAAAATGCGAGAGGTTCTATGGACAGAGAAAATACGAGAACAATGCTGTTCAATGTGGTGAATGAAATAGTGAAGAGAAGAGATTTGTGTAGTTTTTCTTTTAAAGGGAAATTTCG
>KZ309207.1:131170-144246 GCA_000376725.2 Ladona fulva | reverse complement strand
AGTTTGAGAAATTAACATCTGGTTAGCAATACTTTAATAGTAACAGCAATACTTCAATAATAATAGTACTGATTTAATTTTTGGAAAGAATATCACCGGCATTGATGATTTTCCATGGTCTTGACCCATAGCCTTCTGGACTTGAGTATGCACAGGCTTGGCATGACCAAATTTAGGAATTTAGCATTACTCATACATACAGAGGAGTAACACGTCTATACACAATATCTGTATATCCTATGGGAAAAATTGATGATGATGATTCAAAACTCCCAATATCCATGTACAATCACTTACCTTTACCAATGTATGCTGAAAGTGGGTAAAAATGGTTTCAATAGGCATTGAATTGATTGAAGATAAAAACACAAAGATCATCTACTCTACAATTTCATGCCAATGTATTTCACATAAAATTAGTGAATACACCGATACAAAAAAATCTGATTTTACACTGCTACTTTTCAGCAGTATCTCGGCTAACATTACATTATAAGTCAAACATCAAAATTCAATTAAATAAAAATCATTTTCAATATGGAAGTAAAGCACATGTTCGACAGCAAACATAAATATAGAATATTTTCCTTATTGTCATTAATGGGACAATTTGCACTAAATGAAAAAATTTAATGCTTGATATATGAAATGATTTGCAAATGATTCTTTATATGATATAAAACTAACATCCATAAGACTTCACTCTCTCAATCATAATTCTCAGCATAATTTTACATAAAACAAACACTTGGCAGTAAGAAACTGAGGAAATTTAACAATCTCCTCATAATCTAATTTCTTATTAATTCACTTTAATCAATACTGGCTTTCATGGAATGGCGAAAGTTCTTATTTAGATGCAAAGAACTCCTCTGCATTTACCTAATAGTCACATATATGGCATTCACTCAAAACAAAACATACCACACCAACCCACATGAAAGATGTCCAAGTCATAGCCACTCAAAAGGAATGCACAACTCACAACATAAACAAGCAACTTCTTATTTTAAAATATATTTTTAGCTCCAAACTTCCGAATAACCGAACATTTGATTAACCGTCGAAAACATGAATCTACAATTTTCAGTAAAAATTTTCAAAAATTACTACACCCTCGACTAGTCCACTCAACTTCAGTAAATATATTTTATAAAAAGTTGCACTCCTAGGAATGTTTTCAAATTTAACTATCTGTTTAAATTTCTCTTTGGTGTGTGAATGTAGCAGCCATGAACAAGGAACACGCATGATTATGAGTGATATTCTTTTAATTCCACCACAGTTGGAGCATCGTTAATTAAGTACTACTGTTTTGCACCAACTGCATTGCCTTTGGAAGAGAAGTCTTCTTCATTTCATTCATTTATAAACACACCTATTTCGACACATATCACAGTAACAACACCTTGGGGATATTCACAGACCAAATCTTGGAAGAGAAGACACCACTTGCTGCCATTTTATAGGCACCTGCCTGGTATAAAGAGGGCAGTTTGCCCTCTACCTCTCACAAAGAGGTGACACGACAATGGAGAGGAATTTTTAAGTCAACTCCCTTTTGTGCGATATCCTCTCCAATTGACCAAAGCATACTTCCCAAAGCTCCTCTTAAAGGACATAACAAGAAAGTTCACTTAGTTCCTCATTAACACCATGATTCTGAGCCCATTTGATTATACTGGTCCTCTTCTTCATCACTTGAATGTTCACCATACATGTCAGCCAACTTCCGGAAACGCGGTCCAAAGCTTGATAAATAGTCAAAGTTCAAGTCGCCTTCATCTGTTCCTGTACAAAGAATTGGACCATTCAATAGGAAGCATAGGATTCAAAAGAATAGTTAAATAACTGAATGAGGGTTAAAATTTGGTATAAAATAACTGTCCAAAACCTTGTTTTTAACTTGAAAACGAAAAATATAGTAAGTCAAAAAATTGTAAGAAATGGATACTTTGCCTTCAACAATTGCATCTGAACTATGGCCTTCGACTTTGGGGTCATGCATCAGAAATTAAAACAATCCTAGATCTACAAACATGGATGGAATTATAACCAACCTTTCACCAAGATAGTAAACCTCTTTTTGTTAGATTAAAGATGATGTTAGTCTACAGCCTATTTACATACTGAACTCTAAGGTGTGTAAAAGAAAACCCACATTCTTTTAGGATGAGATCTGCTGTACACAATTATGATAAAAGAAACAGTAACAAAGAAAACAAAAGAGGTGCAGACTTACTACAACAAAAAATCAAATTGCAATCTGTCTAACATTTTTGAATGCATAACCATAAAAAGCAGTACACACTACAAAATTCAATGATGTGATATCAAAATGGTTAATCATAAAACCACTGCATTTGATAGACGATTTTTTAATGTAACCTTGGGAAATTAGTTTTACCATTTCCTTGTGTATGTATTTACTTTAAAGATCAAATATAGAGTATTATTCAATTATAATAATAATTTAATCTCTCCACAATTAGGTAGGTCAATTACCAAGATTTAAAAGTATTGCAGTTACAACCATACATGGATAAGTGCTGGTTCAACTAACTTAATGACAGCATGAATGCAATGACAAGATATACAGATATAGTATGATTCCCAGAAAAGTTGATAAGTTAGAAAGTGATAGGGTTTCTTTCAAATGCCTTTCCTGATGATGGGTGTGTATAAAACCAAATAGTATTTCATTGCAGATGTAACTACTTATAACATGAAAAAGTTATTTAATAAAATAACTATTAAATGAGCTATTAGTTTTCTTTTGCATAAAATAATATTTAATCTACAGATTTAAACTCAGGAAATATGAAAATATGAGAGCTGTAAAAGTTGAATAGGTACCTGATGCTAATGAAGACAGTGATCCAGTTGAATTTCCATCACCCTCATAGGCATAATGGCGCACATCATCATATGGACTTGTGTCAGGGTCTTTGTCAACAGCTGCCTTTTTATCGACCAGAAAACCACAAATATCAGGAACATCATCAGGACCTAATGCAAAAGTATAAAACAAAAAAATAAGAGATAATGAAAAGAAAAGTGTCACAAAAATTTTTAGGAAGGTCATGTGTGGATAAAATGAAATATGAACACTTAACTCACAAGTTATAAAGGATCCACAGTTGTCTACACTTAAGCCTAATTTATACTTGAGATATAACAAAAGAGAGAAATCGATAAGTCCAGCCATGATAATTAGAAATATCAAACACAGAATACCATAACCAATACGTAAATTTCTTATGCATCTATGGAAAACTGGCTTATCCTACAAATAAATTTAAAAATTTACATTAAGGTCCATGTGAGTACCCTACAAAGCCACCTTTTATTTTTAATTTTTATGGATGTATTATACATAAAAACTAAAAACTTCTGTTTTTTACTATATAGTATTGTATTCATTTTACAGTTTCTGTAATAATCATGTTCATCTTCATTCAAAAATTGCACCAGATGATGTCAATGCTTAGTATTTCTAATATATTTAAGAGTGTATTTTAGCTATTCCATTTCATTACACAGTAAACATTTGCTATTCACTGTAAGGATTATAACTACGTTAGAGGTTCCATTTAATAAATACATACTTCAGACAGAATGCCTGTCTAAGCCATGAAACATTTAAACCAAAATTGTCCTGTTTGCCCAGAAAAAAAATAAATTCCTCAAAAAACCACTTTCCCAACCTTGAGAAAGCAAATTCTTTGAGTAATAAATTAAATATTTTCCATTACAGCACTATGAGATCAAAAATGCTGATCCAATTTTATGAGTGGTCATTAAGATACTATAACGTTAAACCTAGTTGACTTAAAATTTGAAAATCTTACCTCTACCAAGGGGCCTGGTTTCCTTCCTGGGGTCATCATCATCATCGTCATAGTCATCATCGTCATCACCAAGAGGTCCTTTCTTCCCCTTCAATCCAAGGCCAGAGTTTGGTAGCCTCAAAACATTCAAATCATACCCTGTCATATCACCTTCTCCACCACCTTCGTCCTCATAATTAATTATGGTCTCTCGAATGTCATCCGTGTCCTTCAGCAAATCATCCCTCTTCTTGCGGTTCACAACAACAGCCAAAACAAGGACTGAAAATTTACAAGATAATATTGAAAAATAAAAATAATTTAAGGTCCAACATGATAATTCACACAATAAAAACTCCCTGAAACAAATCATTGAAATTAAAAATTGCCACTTTTTTTCTATTTTCAACAGTACTATAAATTCTGAAAAAACAGCATATACCAGAGCTTTTATTGATAATAATGATCTTACTATAGAATGACAAAAGAAATAGCTAATTTTCTATAATATTCCAATAACACATTCAATCTGCCCAAGGTATCAATAAACTTTTGCCTTTGCCAGATATGAAACGTTCTGCTGGCATTCTTAAAAATGACAAAAATCTGACTAAATAACCAAGAAGGTTGGGGTACTCACTCAATAATATTGCTATGCAGACCAAAATGGCGACCAAGAAATTTGAATTGATGCCGAAAGAAACAGCCTTAGCGATTCCTGTGCCACATCCTGGATAGCTATTCTTGTGCAGAGATGGATGACCCAAGTCATATGTCTTCCTATTCACAGTTAAATTCCTAACACACCCCGAGTAGCTCACTCCATGCATACCTGGAGGAATAGACCAGCCCAGTGTCTTTCCCAGAGATAACAAATCAAATGAAACTCCTCCAACCTAAAGCAGAAATGAAAATCATCTATAGTTCTTGATATTTACTATGACAGGACTTAGTTCCTCATTAACACCATGATTCTGAGCCCATTTGATTATACTGGTCCTCTTCTTCATCACTTGAATGTTCACCATACATGTCAGCCAACNCTAAGAAAGCCTTTCAAATGCTGTCAATGCTGATTGAAATTGCTGCCAATGCCAATGAAAGTTGAGCCACAGGCTGAAAAGTTACATAAGGACACAACCAAACAATATTTATAGAAAATAAGTTAAATTAGCAAGGTGAAATTTTTAAGTGATGCAGTATGCTCAGTTAATCCTACTCTTTAGCTAACTGTTGGCAATATAATATAGTCTCAACCCAAAATAACGTATGGTCAGAGTTGGCTATTGTTAGTTAGCATGGATATTAAAGCATGAGATTGCTCTTATTGTAAATATACCGTATGCATTTAAATTCTGTCCACTGTCACTATTAACAATGTTCATTTTGCTCTTATGAATGAAGTGGCTTTAACATGGGTTGAATTTGGAATTTTCCTTCTGAATTTTTTTAAATTGTAAGTTTCCTATGTTAATGTGCTTATAATGATAACCACCAGTAGGAAAACTTCACAGTCCCAAACACTTCACTCTCTCAATAAATAAATCAGGCATTTGTAACATTTCAAGTCAAAAATGAGGTAAATATACATACAGCAGATGAAACAGGTCTTAAGAACTCATAGCCAAATTTAATAAGCAGATCAAGCTTTGCTCAACAAACATAGAGTAAAATTAAATATCTAAAAGATATATTTAANAAGTTCCCTTAATCCTTCTCTCTCTATTCTCAGAATTAGTGAAAGACCATTGGGTAGTATGATGGATTGAAAATTTTTTTAAAGAGAGAAAGCAGAGAGTCAGAATTGGGGACACTTACTCTCAAGAGATTGAAGTGATCTTGGGAGTTCCTCAGGGTAGCTTCTTGGACCATTGCTACTCCTAATTTACATAAACGATCTTCCTAAAAATATTAAATCCTAAATTAGGCTTTTTGCCGATGATTGCATCTTGTATAGACCTATAAAGGAAAGACATGACCGCAAAATCTTACAAAGCGGTCTGAAACAGTCAGCTGAATGGACTAAAGTAAATGGTATGGTGATCAACACCAGTAAATTCAAACATGTTAAGTTTTCTAGAGGAAAATCATCGAAATGAATCATTATAAACTGAACAATGAAACCATTCTTACCGTTCCCGACTGCAAATATCTTGGTATTAAACTATCTGAAAATTTTAAATGGGGGAGTCACATTGAGGATATTACTTCAAAGGTGTATAGAAATCTACAGTTTGTAATGAGGAACTTAAGACGAAGTGGAAAGGGCATATAAATCCTTAGTTAGACCGATTGTTGAATGTGCGACGAGTGTTTGGGACCCGCATGAACTGGGCCTAAGTATGAAGGCCTACAAAGGAAGGCGGCTAAATATGTAATCAGAAATCACAAGAAGGAAGAGTGTGTTAGTAAAACGTTAGATCGACTAGGATGGGAATCGTTATCGTCAAGAAGAAAGACATTTAGGTTAACGGGTGTATTTAACGCGTGGAACTGTAAAGATGGCTCGGATGAGCTACAAGCAAGATTTCATACTCCAAATTACATTGGGCGCGGCGATCACAGACTAAAAATAAAAGAACGTGAACAGAAAATAGATTTGGCTTAATGCTCTTTCATAAATAGAGGTATAAGAGGATGGAATGCTATTCCTGGAGAAGTTCTCATTCCAATGCCAAAAAATGCTAAAGATTTCTAAAAGAAAATCAAAGTACCTATATCGTTTGTATATATATATAATAGCAATTTTTTACTTATAATACCCATGTAAAGGTTTATTTGTATATATTTGTACTCTCTGTATAATATATTGTTAAGTTTCATTGTATTTCANGTCATTTATTAATTCAAGTATACAAATATAAGTATTTTCTATATTTTTATCTGCAATCGATGATTTATTTTATTTCATTTAATTGTACCTGTGATCTGTATTTGTAACTAACCTTAGAATTGTGTAACTATAGTAATAATTGTAAATTTTGCAATAATTGATCTGCTCTGTCTACGGGAGGTTTTTGGAGGGTTTTCCTCCCGTCTTGGGGCGAATGCCGGGCAGATGTCATTATTATTTTGTCCCCCTTGACCATTGCCACCTGGTCCACCAACCAACTTGCAATGATTTATTAAATAAATAAATAATATCCCTTGCTACCAACAATATTTTAGATTTTTATTGTCAATTATTACATAAGTCATACAGGAATCTCTCTTGGGTTTCTATCTGGGTCAGGGTGATAGTAGTCATCGACGTTTCGGCTCCTATCTCAGCAGCCATCTTCAGCAGAACTCCTGAAGATGGCTGCTGAGATAGGAGTCGTAACGTCGATGTCTATGATCGCCCTGACTCAGATGGAAACCCAAGAGAGATTCCTGCAGGCAGTTCACCAGGAAAACACTAAGATCATTTTTCATTTCATAAGTCATCTTCAATCTTATGAATACAGTGAATCAGATCCTGGAATAAGAGTTCTAGAATAGAACCAATTTATCTCTTCTGAATTATTTGTCTGCATTTTCTGAAATATTTTGGGTCTTTTCTGTCATTGTCTATTTAAGCCTGAGCTCTCTTTTTGAGATACATAAGGACATTCTTTGGATATAAGGTCAAGGCTTAGCTGTTAATGGTCCTCCTCCACCTGAAGCTATATTGCAGAGGAATGTTGGGCTATGGAGGACTGAGTTGTTACAGTTACAATTACTAATTAGGTGCACTAGATGCTTCAGCAAAAGTTCCAGGATGGAAACTGTTTGATTTATCTGAATTATTTGCCTGAATGGTTTTCTGATTAATTTACAGTTTTTTCTATCATTGGCTAATGAAACCACCCAGTTAGCACAGACCTGCTTGTTAACCCAAAATGTATACAAGCATTGCGTAAAATACAGGTCTGTGCTGGCTGGGCTGATTTAACTTTTTGAGATACAATGGATGTAAAATTGCTTTGACATTATGAGTTAACCACTTCCAGAAATTGAAATGTCTAAAAGCAAAATAAAATCTTTCTATAATCATTGAGTACAAATAAAATATTAAAAAACTTATGGAAGTGAAAACAGGATTGTATTCAGAGAATTCTGTCCTTTATTTCTCAATTTACTCCTTTCAATTTTATCATTTCCACTAACCAAACGCTACAATTAGTAATTTGAGATGGATGACAATATAAAAATGGAAGGATGACATTTTTTTACTTACAGTTTCTATAGGATTATTCAACAAAATTAAGAAAAATTTTTGTAAATCATAAGGATAAGAGATTTTTTACATCTGCAAGGCATCTGCATTCACTGAGTTGGGAGAGATTTTATTTTGTATTTTCGCATCCAAGGTACTATAATATACTATAATAACCTGTAATAGGTTTCCGATATCGATTTAATGTTTGCCTTAAAAGTGAGCTTCTGAGGTTGAGAAATTAACATCCAGTTAGCAATACTTTAATGATAATAGTGACAGCAATACTTCAATAATAGTAGTACTGATTTAATTTTTGGAAAGAATATCACCGGCATTGATGATTTTCCATGGTCTTGACCCATAGCCTTCTGGACTTGAGTATGCACAGGCTTGGCATGACCAAATTTAGGAATTTAGCATTACTCATACATACAGAGGAGTAACACGTCTATATACAATATCTGTATATCCTATGGGAAAAATTGATGATGATGATTCAAAACTCCCAATATCCATGTACAATCACTTACCTTTACCAATGTATGCTGAAAGTGGGTAAAAATGGTTTCAATAGGCATTGAATTGATTGAAGATAAAAACACAAAGATCATCTACTCTACAATTTCATGCCAATGTATTTCACATAAAATTAGTGAATACACCGATACAAAAAAATCTGATTTTACACTGCTACTTTTCAGCAGTATCTCGGCTAACATTACATTATAAGTCAAACATCAAAATTCAATTAAATAAAAATCATTTTCAATACGGAAGTAAAGCACATGTTCGACAGCAAACATAAATATAGAATATTTTCCTTATTGTCATTAATGGGACAATTTGCACTAAATGAAAAAATTTAATGCTTGATATATGAAATGATTTGCAAATGATTCTTTATATGATATAAAACTAACATCCATAAGACTTCACTCTCTCAATCATAATTCTCAGCATAATTTTACATAAAACAAACACTTGGCAGTAAGAAACTGAGGAAATTTAACAATCTCCTCATAATCTAATTTCTTATTAATTCACTTTAATCAATACTGGCTTTCATGGAATGGCGAAAGTTCTTATTTAGATGCAAAGAACTCCTCTGCATTTACCTAATAGTCACATATATGGCATTCACTCAAAACAAAACATACCACACCAACCCACATGAAAGATGTCCAAGTCATAGCCACTCAAAAGGAATGCACAACTCACAACATAAACAAGCAACTTCTTATTTTAAAATATATTTTTAGCTCCAAACTTCCGAATAACCGAACATTTGATTAACCGTCGAAAACATGAATCTACAATTTTCAGTAAAAATTTTCAAAAATTACTACACCCTCGACTAGTCCACTCAACTTCAGTAAATATATTTTATAAAAAGTTGCACTCCTAGGAATGTTTTCAAATTTAACTATCTGTTTAAATTTCTCTTTGGTGTGTGAATGTAGCAGCCATGAACAAGGAACACGCATGATTATGAGTGATATTCTTTTAATTCCACCACAGTTGGAGCATCGTTAATTAAGTACTACTGTTTTGCACCAACTGCATTGCCTTTGGAAGAGAAGTCTTCTTCATTTCATTCATTTATAAACACACCTATTTCCACACATATCACAGTAACAACACCTTGGGGATATTCACAGACCAAATCTTGGAAGAGAAGACACCACTTGCTGCCATTTTATAGGCACCTGCCTGGTATAAAGAGGGCAGTTTGCCCTCTACCTCTCACAAAGAGGTGACACGACAATGGAGAGGAATTTTTAAGTCAACTCCCTTTTGTGCGATATCCTCTCCAATTGACCAAAGCATACTTCCCAAAGCTCCTCTTAAAGGACATAACAAGAAAGTTCACTTAGTTCCTCATTAACACCATGATTCTGAGCCCATTTGATTATACTGGTCCTCTTCTTCATCACTTGAATGTTCACCATACATGTCAGCCAACTTCCGGAAACGCGGTCCAAAGCTTGATAAATAGTCAAAGTTCAAGTCGCCTTCATCTGTTCCTGTACAAAGAATTGGACCATTCAATAGGAAGCATAGGATTCAAAAGAATAGTTAAATAACTGAATGAGGGTTAAAATTTGGTATAAAATAACTGTCCAAAACCTTGTTTTTAACTTGAAAACGAAAAATATAGTAAGTCAAAAAATTGTAAGAAATGGATACTTTGCCTTCAACAATTGCATC
This sequence comes from Ladona fulva, assembly GCA_000376725.2. Taxonomy (NCBI): domain Eukaryota; kingdom Metazoa; phylum Arthropoda; class Insecta; order Odonata; family Libellulidae; genus Ladona; species Ladona fulva. The sequence goes on along the minus strand of KZ309207.1, from coordinate 134,028 downwards.
TGAACTATGGCCTTTGACTTTGGGGACATGAATCAGAAATTAAAACAATCCTAGATCTACAAACATGGATGGAATTATAACCAACCTTTCACCAAGATAGTAAACCTCTTTTTGTTAGATTAAAGATGATGTTAGTCTACAGCCTATTTACATACTGAACTCTAAGGTGTGTAAAAGAAAACCCACATTCTTTTAGGATGAGATCTGCTGTACACAATTATGATAAAAGAAACAGTAACAAAGAAAACAAAAGAGGTGCAGACTTACTACAACAAAAAATCAAATTGCAATCTGTCTAACATTTTTGAATGCATAACCATAAAAAGCAGTACACACTACAAAATTCAATGATGTGATATCAAAATGGTTAATCATAAAACCACTGCATTTGATAGACGATTTTTTAATGTAACCTTGGGAAATTAGTTTTACCATTTCCTTGTGTATGTATTTACTTTAAAGATCAAATATAGAGTATTATTCAATTATAATAATAATTTAATCTCTCCACAATTAGGTAGGTCAATTACCAAGATTTAAAAGTATTGCAGTTACAACCATACATGGATAAGTGCTGGTTCAACTAACTTAATGACAGCATGAATGCAATGACAAGATATACAGATATAGTATGATTCCCAGAAAAGTTGATAAGTTAGAAAGTGATAGGGTTTCTTTCAAATGCCTTTCCTGATGATGGGTGTGTATAAAACCAAATAGTATTTCATTGCAGATGTAACTACTTATAACATGAAAAAGTTATTTAATAAAATAACTATTAAATGAGCTATTAGTTTTCTTTTGCATAAAATAATATTTAATCTACAGATTTAAACTCAGGAAATATGAAAATATGAGAGCTGTAAAAGTTGAATAGGTACCTGATGCTAATGAAGACAGTGATCCAGTTGAATTTCCATCACCCTCATAGGCATAATGGCGCACATCATCATATGGACTTGTGTCAGGGTCTTTGTCAACAGCTGCCTTTTTATCGACCAGAAAACCACAAATATCAGGAACATCATCAGGACCTAATGCAAAAGTATAAAACAAAAAAATAAGAGATAATGAAAATAAAAGTGTCACAAAAATTTTTAGGAAGGTCATGTGTGGATAAAATGAAATATGAACACTTAACTCACAAGTTATAAAGGATGAAGATCCACAGTAGTATACACTTAAGCTTAATTTATACTTGAGATATAACAAAAGAGTGAAATCGATAAGTCCAGCCATGATAATTAGAAATATCAAACACAGAATATCATAACCAATACGTAAATTTCTTATGTATCTATGGAAAACTGGCTTATCCTACAAATAAATTTAAAAATTTACATTAAGGTCCATGTGAGTACCCTACAAAGCCACCTTTTATTTTTAATTTTTATGGATGTATTATACATAAAAACTAAAAACTTCTGTTTTTTACTATATAGTATTGTATTCATTTTACAGTTTCTGTAATAATCATGTTCATCTTCATTCAAAAATTGCACCAGATGATGTCAATGCTTAGTATTTCTAATATATTTAAGAGTGTATTTTAGCTATTCCATTTCATTACACATTAAACATTTGCTATTCACTGTAAGGATTATAACTACGTTAGAGGTTCCATTTAATAAATACATACTTCAGACAGAATGCCTGTCTAAGCCATGAAACATTTAAACCAAAATTGTCCTGTTTGCCCAGAAAAAAAATAAATTCCTCAAAAAACCACTTTCCCAACCTTGAGAAAGCAAATTCTTTGAGTAATAAATTAAATATTTTCCATTACAGCACTATGAGATCAAAAATGCTGATCCAATTTTATGAGTGGTCATTAAGATACTATAACGTTAAACCTAGTTGACTTAAAATTTGAAAATCTTACCTCTACCAAGGGGCCTGGTTTCCTTCCTGGGGTCATCATCATCATCGTCATAGTCATCATCATCATCACCAAGAGGTCCTTTCTTCCCCTTCAATCCAAGGCCAGAGTTTGGTAGCCTCAAAACATTCAAATCATACCCTGTCATATCACCTTCTCCACCACCTTCGTCCTCATAATTAATTATGGTCTCTCGAATGTCATCCGTGTCCTTCAGCAAATCATCCCTCTTCTTGCGGTTCACAACAACAGCCAAAACAAGGACTGAAAATTTACAAGATAATATTGAAAAAATTAAAATAATTTAAGGTCCAACATGATAATTCACACAATAAAATCTCCTTGAAACAAACCATTGAAATTACATTTTTTTTAATTTTTTAAAATAAAAAAAATTAATCTTTTTTTCTATTTTCAACAGTACTATAAATTCTGAAAAAACAGCATATACCAGAGCTTTTATTGATAATAATGATCTTACTATAGAATGACAAAAGAAATAGCTAATTTTCTATAATATTCCAATAACACATTCAATCTGCCCAAGGTATCAATAAACTTTTGCCTTTGCCAGATATGAAACGTTCTGCTGGCATTCTTAAAAATGACAAAAATCTGACTAAATGACCAAGAAGGTTGGGGTACTCACTCAATAATATTGCTATGCAGACCAAAATGGCGACCAAGAAATTTGAATTGATGCCGAAAGAAACAGCCTTAGCGATTCCTGTGCCACATCCTGGATAGCTATTCTTGTGCAGAGATGGATGACCCAAGTCATATGTCTTCCTATTCACAGTTAAATTCCTAACACACCCCGAGTAGCTCACTCCATGCATACCTGGAGGAATAGACCAGCCAAGTGTCTTTCCCAGAGATAACAAATCAAATGAAACTCCTCCAACCTAAAGCAGAAATGAAAATCATCTATAGTTCTTGATATTTACTATGACAAGAAATATATTATATTAAATAATTT
>KZ309207.1:38795-112306 GCA_000376725.2 Ladona fulva | reverse complement strand
TTTTTATGTCATATAGAACTCATCAGGAATCCAACCTTCCCAAACAATAATACTTCAATCCTAGCTATCACGGGTTTGATCCCAGGTGGTCTAACATAATAGTGCCATGAGAAAAATAAAATGATAAAATTTATAGAATTAAAAATAAATCACCTGTATCATTATCATTTGCCTTAACTTCAGTGACAACGGAATGTAAATTAGCATCCTCAGATATTGCCTCAGCAATATAGTGCTTGCTTGTGAATCGTGGAGGATTGTCATTCTTATCAGCTATCTCAATACTGAAAACCTGCTGTCCCTTGTTGGGACTACCATCAGTCAAGAGAGCTGAAGGAGAATTGTCATAAGCAATCACTTTAACATTGTAGAAATCAGTCTTCTCTCTATCAAACTCGACCCTCGTTGTAATATTTCCTGTCATAGGATCGATGGAAAACAAATCTTCATGGTCACTTAGTTGATACTGAACCTGTAACAAATAAAAATGGATGAGTCAACAAAAGTCAAAATTCTTAAAAGAGTAGCATACTTCAATTAATAAGAATTATTGAATGATTCAGTTATTGACTGAGACATTTGTTCATTGAGACAAATATTTAAAAACAAAACCAGTGACTGGTAAATACAATTGTCATATTTTCCTTTAATTTAAGCGTTCTTTATGAATGACATGGAAGAAGACATACCAGACTATGAGCAGATGTCCCATCTGCATCAATAGCTTTCACTTGCATCACAGGAGTCCCAGGAGGTTCATGCTCCAAAACACTTCCAGATACTACTTCTGTGAAGTATGGAATGTTGTCATTCACATCTTCAACTTTGATGTGTACCACTGCTTCAGCTGCCAACTTAAATTTATTCTGAAGAGATAAAAAAGAACGAATTTAGGATTGGTCAAAAAGACTATTATTCATGAAGGTATTTTTTAAGTCCATTAAATTTACCTCTACTCGAACAGTAAGGAAATACTCTGTAATTGATTCATAGTCCAGCCGGCGACCAAGTTTTATATGGGCCTTTTGCTCCTCAGACTCAAGAATAAATGTATTCAATTTGTTTGTCTGCTCAGTTCGCCCATTGAACATAGTAAATATCAATTCAGGATTTTCAGGAATATTTGATCTGAAAAAAAAATCAGTAAATGTAACATAACAATACAAGGACAAATGATGCAATGCAATAAGTAGTAGTATTGTTAAAAGTGCTTCGACAGCTAAGGTCATTTCGCACGTAGGCCCCCACCGGGAATCGAACCCGGGACCGCTTTCACCGAAGTCGAACGCGTTGCCCACTTGGCTATCCGGGAGCCCGCAATGCAATAAATCAAAGATGATGTGATTTATAAATGTCTCAGAAAACATTAAATAGTGGTCATAAGCTTAATACATATTTAATGTTTGGTGTGTACTTGTGTGTGCAAACATATTGACTCACAACGAATGCATTTCAGCAGCATTTGACAGCAGCTGGGTCTAATTGATTCAAATTATGGGCAAATTTTGGGTGGCACCTCACATTTCGGCAAATAAAAATAATTTTACACATCAATGATGAAAGAAAGATGTTTTACTTGGCACAAATAAGTGTGCAACTTAAAACTGAAGAATAAACAAAGAGGAGAGATAGCAACATGACTGGGATTCAAACCCAGCTCTCCCACTTTCCAGGAAGGTATTTTAAACTACTACTATGCCATACCCAGTATACTACCATGCCATACCCAGAAATTTAGTGCTTAGACGTGGCATGGTACTGTCATTCAGTGGTTAGAATAGCCACCAGGAAAGTGAGAGGTCATGGATTCAAGTCCCAGTCATGTTGTCATTTTTCCCTTCCGTTTACAATTTAAATTTATAAATTTCCAATTTTGACTATGTATATTTTACAGATACTTACTCGGCAGCAACTGTTATCAGCGGAGTGGAGAAATCACTGTGATTTTCTCTTAAGAAAAATGGAGAATAAGGCACAGATGTGAAAGTTGGAGGCTTTTTGTTCGACTCAACAACTATAATCTCGAGGTTAATAGTCGCTTCATTTCCACCTTCCCCAAGATCCCGTGCAGTTGCTTTCATTTCAAATTTATACGATGGATGTTTCTGAAAATTATAGCCAAATTTATCACAAGGAATTCATGAAAAATGGAGTAAGGATTGTGTTTAACAAACAAAAACAACAACAATTTATAAAACATTCAGAACATAAGAATGAGATCTACAATATGGCATTCATAACAAAAAATGCCTGTATGTAATTGCAAAAAACATAACCATGGGAAGCAAATTGGTAGACTCAATTAAGTTGTTTGCAACTAAAACTCATCTGTAATAAGGTAGTTACTGTAAATCCTACATTAAAATTATCTATAATCTAGCAATAAGCTTCAATTGCTAATAAATTACTTTCAGAAAGGAAAACAGAAGCAAAAATGATCACCATTTGACATTTAAAATGAGCATATTGAATTTGCAAAATATAATATAGGAACTTACATCAATTGTCTTGTTTAAGGTAATCAAACCGGTGCTACGATCAATCTGAAAGTAGCCTCGGTCTTCATCTTTCGATGTTTCCAGAAAATATTCAACAACGCCATTATTCCCATCATCGATATCTGTAGCAGATATCCTCATTACTTCCCTTGCAGGAGAAAGATCTTGTGGTACTGACTCCAAATATTTCTGAAATTTCGCAACAAACAAATTAAATTATGCACAACAACTATTACACATGGAATTGCAATCTAGTGCAAAACTAACTACAGAACTAATTAAAAGGTGCAGCAACAAAATTAAATTAAAAGAAATTTCCATCACAAAAATAAAATTTAAGATATTGACATTTTGAGGGAATACATTTCAATAAAATCTAGCACTTCTCAGAAACGAAAGTCTACATTTCTTCTCAAACAATTTTTTACTCTCCTGAAGCCAAAAATAAAAAAAAACAAAACTTCTAAATTTAGACAGAATCATCTAAATACATCAAAGACACACACATTCAACTTATTTTATCCACTCAAATAGAGCATCTTAATATAACTTGCTCTTAGTTGAACAAAAAATTCTATTGAATCACAGAAAAAAATCTCTCAGTGCTACAGGAATGTTCGCCTGGAAAAACAGGTGCATGTAATTTAAGGAGAAATTAATGCATGAGCAAAAACAATCGACTATTACAGCTAGTACATAAATAACTGTCACAGTGAAGTCTTACATGCATAAAAAATTAAATAATATGAGACAAGACTTCTCCTTAATACAAACTGTGCCACTAAGGGAACCCAAAGCTCTTGCTTTCTAAGCTGATCATCTTAATAATTATTTCCCAAATTCTTCTCAAGTATTTCCTTAATTAGCTCCGTAAGATTCTAAAATAACATTTTTCAAACCCCAGTTCCAGATGTTTCTGTATTTTAATTAACAAAAGGTTAAATTGTCAACAAAAGCTGAGTAGGACCAGTTCCCTAAACCAGGACAGTCCCAGGCAATATGGGGCATATGGTAAGTCTACTTATACACCAATAACTGTAAATAATAATGTAATTATTATCATTTTATACATAGGTAAAGACATCTTGATGATGTAGTAGTATTGATATCAAAATTCCCTCTGAATGCCATTGAAAATATTTTATAGAATTACTATAGAGATGGATGTGGAGGTATTTCATACAATGCATCTTATCAGGGTTTCAACCTGATTCTATGTAATAATTGGTGCATTATATTGAACACTACTTAAAGCAGTAGGATTAAAATATTTAAAAACTACTAGCTCAGTATATTGAAAAAGTAGAAAGCAAAACTATAACTTCAATTGACAAAAATTCACTGATATACTCAGGATCAAAAATGATAAATAGCCTAAACAATAGTGATTTACACAATGCTACACAATGGCTACTACAAAAACAATCTTCTTTGTATTGATATATTTGAAAAGCTGCAACCGCTTCCAGTTTTGTAAGCACAATGTCCTTCCATAAAAATTAAAATTTCCTCAAGTTAACTACTTTTCACTCAGTATCACAGACTTTAAAACACTGAAACTAAATAAGCAAGCCTATTACAAGCCCACTCACACAGAAACATGCACCAAATACGATGTATCACAAATGGTCCTTCACAAACCTTCGAGACATATCCCAGGAAGATCTAACTTCAGCCAACGTATGCATGAAAAAATTCTCAGATTAATTTCCTTGCTTTAAATATATGTTAACACAATACACATTAAAATTAGATTAATTTACTTCCATACGTTAAACAGTTGTTAGTAATTCGCAAATATGGTTACTTGGAAGAACCATTAAAAGTAGATAAATAATACTGACCGCTTTGTCAAATACGGGAGCATTGTCGTTGATGTCCAGAATTGACACCTTGATTGTGCAGACATCATCAAGCTTTGGTCTGCCATTGTCTGTAGCTCGCACTGTAAGATAGACAACCTTTTCCCTGGCTGGCTCATCTCGATCGAATATCTGGCAAAAGAACACAAGATTAATACAGATTCACCAAGCAAGTATGGAACATTAATCCCCACTGCATGACTTAATTCTTACATGTTTTGTTGTGATCTCTCCAGTTGTCGAATTGATGTCAAACTTAAGTCGTTCGTTAGGTCCTGAGACAAAGGTATATGAGATTGTTCCACCAGAAGATGGAGGGTCTTGGTCATGTGCTTGTACCTAAAAGTGAAAGAAAGAACTATCTTTAGTGCTAAGCATTCAAATAATGGTGATATTTAGCTCTGAAAATATCCTAATCTTGTTTCTAGAGGATAACTAGAAACACAGAGAACATCCAAAGATATTCCATTTCATACGTGTGATAATAATAATTCAAAGTAAATGTCAACAGGAAAAGCCAACATCAAGATAGAAACTGGTTGATAAATAAGTCTGTTGGATAGTAATGATAAATAAGCTCAATGAGCAATTTCCATCACACATCAACAAAACATATGAGATCTTAATTTCTTTAAAATACAAGCGGTTTAGTTCATATGATTTAATTAATTTCTATGAAAGGATGAAGAAGAGTCCTATCAAAGATAAAAATCTTTAATTCTGGAAACATGCAACATTGTAAGTCAACACTCTCTGGAAAAATGGCAACTTATAAATTTAAATTTTTATAACCATTCTCGTTCAATCTTTAAGTCAAGTGCATTGAATGTTACAGATGTAAACATCAAACCTAAGGAAGATTATTTCGAAATAAAAAGATGATAATCCCCAAAGCTATGTATAAGTGTTGACACACACGCTATAATTATGCATACTCTTTATGGGCACCGCACAATATAAAAATAGGAAGTGGGATTTGTCACCAACCTTAAAAACAAAAGTTCCAATGGGCTCTTCTTCATTCACAGTTGGCTCATATCTGGAGCAGTTCCTGAACACTGGCTTGTGGTTATTCTGAATAATGATGCTGCTTGTCCCTGCATCAATCTTTTGGAATAAAAATCAACAAATTTCAGTCAGTTTTTATGGAAGAAACCATCATAGCAAAAAAAATTTCAATAGATAACTTATTTTTATATTTACGTTTTCATGTCTTATTTCCACACATTCCTATTCTTTTAATATTTGAATTAAGAGCTTAAAGCAAGACCAAGAATTCAGCCGAGCCCTCTCTTCTTTATAATGTTTGGTTGAAAGATGGAATAACTCCTTTATGAGTTTACGTAAACTATGAATCTTCATAAACATATCTGTGCACAAAACACTTTCATACAAACATTTCAAGGTAAAATGACAAGAATGTCATCAACTTTGATGTGTGCCTCTATAATAATTACATGACATATAAACAAATAGAGAAAAAAGGTTTAGTTCAACTGTTTCCTTATGATAACATTACAGAAAATGGGTTAAGAAGGACCAAAGATAGCTATGTGGGTAACATGTCTATGGTGAAAGCAGTTCTGGGTTCTTGGCCAACTTTTTCTTGAAGATGTAAAATAACCTCAGCTGTCAAAGACCTTCATAAAAAGAGCTACTTAAGTACTACTAGTTTAATTTATTTGGAAGGATGGTAATTTCAATTCTTTAACTTTGCAACATGAGAGAAATCTAGAGGTTTTTACAGCAACAAATCTGGAAAATTCTCATCATAAATGGTCACAATGGGCTTTTGGATGTGGCTCATGTTATTCATTTTTAAATCCTCCGTTTCAATATTTTATACTGAGAAGGATATTCACATGAATTAGAGGTTTAAAAACACTCCGAAAGACAGTTTACAGAGGGTTTTTAAACCTTTAATTAATTAACAGCCCTGTTCGAACCTTTTTCTTATATGAAACAAAAAGCATAAGTGAAATGCTTAACATTAACAGTTACTTTTAGGGTTGCAGGCATAAACATTTTATTTTGCTGGTTGAAAACAAATCAAGAGAGGAGCAACTGTCATCATGAATATATATCTCGCTTCTGAACAAAAACTGAAAATCCTAATGATTTTCAGTTATCTTGGTTAAGATAAAAGGGAATATATAAGAAAAAAAAATGTTCATACCACAGAATTGTGTGAGCCTCCAAGCCTATAGTCTGCAGAATGCAAGGCCTCTGGAAACGAAGACATATGACTGGAAGAAACCCCACCAAGGTGCCTTGAGTGTCGCATCCGAGGCTGGTAGAGGTGGTGACCTCTTCTAACTCTGTGGTTGACTGCATGGTCTGAAATTAGAAAACCATTCATAAATATCTCAGCAAACAATATTAGCCCAAAGCCATCTAATGACTAGCCAATCTTTAGATAAGATTTCAGATCACAGGAGGGCAATGTCTTATTGAGCCCAACAAGATTCTTTTCTTTGTTACATTGTCCAACTGGACATTGGTGATTTTCACGTTCCAGAAAATGTATAAATTTCATCTGTTTAGTTGGGATTTCATTTACTCTCACATCACATAATATGAGGCAAACAAAATGTGAAACTTAAAAACTTACTCAGAAGCACAAATATCCATTTTGAATATTAGAGTGAATCCATAAATAAAAGCAAGCCATGAGAGGTCGATTACACCAGAATAACCACTCATGATTTCATAAAATGAATTAAACTTGAATTAATCTTTCAAAAAACCGAGGAAAACGTGAACAGTCCCAAAAATCGAATTAGAGTTGAGACTTCTAAGACCTTTTTACACTCTATTAACCAATGAACCCAGTATATATAAGTAAAATAGAATAGGGAATCAACATTTATGTTTGGGATTCCTTAAGATTTGTATGATCTGAAGAATATATTGATAAATGTACGAGAAATAAAATACTGGCACATCATATAACTCTTCCAACGCTCTGAAATAAAAGCCTGCAAAAACGATAATATGTCGATTTATTCCAATCTAACGAAGAATAACCCTCACATCCTGAATCACAAAAATCAATTTTAAAGAATACGCGGAAATGTGATCTTGCAGCTATTCTGGCTCTTACATTTTCCCTAACGCACAAAAGCTCCAATTCAGCCTGTTTGCAGGGTGTAAAAGAGCCGCTGTTCATGGTGATAAAGTCGAACTGTTGGTGAATGCATGAAGGAAGGAAATGAAAGCGCATTCATTCACTGGTATGTATGAACCCACAGCAACGCGGCCGCCGGCGGTTACTTTTTGAAAGCAATCGAGACTGAAAGACGAGAATTCCTCGTGCCGACGTCCTGTCTGTTTACACTTTTTTTTAAACATCTACGTACTCTAATACAACACACGGGTAGTAGACAGCTTTCCATCGGCGAGAGAGAGGGTACCGAGTGTTATTCAATGTGGGAGGAATAATACATCTCAATAGAGTTGATAAAATTCGGCAGTTCAAATACAACAAGCGAACTTTCAATGCAACTGAGAGACAGGGAAAGCAGAAATGCACTTTCGAAGACATCTAACATGTCCTTCAAAGTTTCTCGATATCTTCAAGCATATATTCCGATTTATCATCGCTGCCCCTTATCATAGTATTCGACACTCGCGAACAACCTCTTGCTTAATCAATTTACCATTGGCAGGTTATTTCGTTCCTGTAAATTACGTTTGGAAATCGAACTGAAATTTCTATCAATTTCGAAACGTGATCTGATATCAAATTCTTGGTCATTTCGGTTGCAAAAATGACTCAGACTGTCGCGGACTAAGACCTGGCGATCCACGGATATCGCCTACAACATGTTGAGAATCATTATCCCACAAGATTGTAGTGCGTAATCTAATTTAAACAGCAGTTAAATAGATGATTGTATGCTTCTGAGCACTGCTTGGAGTCAGGGGACCTAAACTTAAAAAGCCCCTAATTATTATCACAGAAAGGTTTATTCGAAACTGGCTCCGGCGCTAACGCGAGTTACCGGGATAGTAATAATAATAACAACAATAATAATGATAATAATAATTGTGATACTGATAATAATAATGACGATAACAGCAAAAACAACAACAACAATAGTAATACAAACACGACTTTAACTTTAGTTCAGTAGAGAGGCGTACTCAATTGGGTTCCAGTCCCGCCTTTTGCAGACAATTTTTCAGGCGAAGATGATGGTGGTGAGGGGATTCCTTCGTTTAAAGTAACATTTCCAACGTCCTCGAAAAATGTCTCTATAGAAACTTTCGGCAAAAAAATAGAAGGCAACTTTCACATTTCATTCATCGACTTCGATTCTAGACCCACCCTCAATGAAAAAATCTGCGGACGCTGATAAATAGCGCATACCATTAAGAATAGCATAAAATCAATCCGCGCTTCAGTTGCGGTGATAAACCTTTCCTGATCCGATCATCCACAGTCCAGTTAATGAAGAAATTCGATTTTTGGTCCTGTATAATTTACTGATTACCGCTTTCCTAAGAGGAACATTTTTTGCGTTCATTTCCCGAATAACTTCTGTAAACAACTCAAGGGGACATCCTCTTTTATTTGCCTTTCATCTGAGGCCCACCGAGCACAAAAGCGCCCACGTTATTAAAAATAAGACGACATTTCCTCTTCCGGAGAGTGCTTCCGATATTAGAAATTTCTTCCTTAAGCAGAATGGTAAAGAAATGAGAGACGAGCCGCAATGGTAAATCGAGAAGAAGGGCTCTCACAGCAGAATCAAGTCAATACCCTAATTCATTCTCGCAATTAAATAGTTTTCATTCGATTACGCCTTGCTTATTGACAGTTTAATAAATATTCCCCTTCGATGGTCACTCGAAAATTATTTCGTTACGTTTAACGAGACTTATCAAAATAACTCTAGCATACTTCAAATCAAGCAGGAACGAGAGCTAAGAAATGTGCCGATGACGCAAACAACCTAATCATTACCTCTCATTTCAATCAGACATCGATTGTAATCAATATGGAAATATAATCAATATGTGGACGATATGCTGAAACCGGTCGTAAATAGAAATTACGTGGAAAATACGAAGTTCGATGACTCGTCTAGTAGAATATTGATACCTTCATTGATCAGAATCGTCGGGAAATGTATCGAAAAAAAAAAGGAGATTTTGGATAAAAATCGTCTTTTACTTACTTCACTAACAGCTATGTGCATGTTTTTGAAGATAATGACTGATAATAATTCTAACTGATGAATTAATAATAGTTTCCAGGGAATAAAAACGCAGCTTAAATCAATCTCACCGGCCGCGGTGGTGGCGTGATTAGCCTACTAGCGTTTCAATCCCAAGGTCCTTGGTTCGAGTCCAGGCTAATCGGAATTTTCTGGCTAGGAAAAGGTTTTCGTTAATGATAATAATTATTAAAATGGATGTTATTGGCATACTGTTTCCATTAAAGAAGTTGTTGTTATTATTATTATTATTATTATAGTTTTATTCTCACATTTTGTGGTATCTTTGAACCTGTGACGGGTATTCACCAAGTCACATGTTCCTATATTGTTATCATTTTTTATGGTATTTCATATTATACTGATTATGATTACAGATTACAGAGAAATTTTCTTGTTATCGAGCAGGTGTCCAGAATTACAGATTTTTGTAGGGAGATATAGCTTTTTGGTATAGCTTTAAGCCTATCTCCATTAAGCTGTTATGCAATGATTTTGGAATTATTCCAGTTGATGAAAGTATGACTGGTACTATCTTTACAGATTTTTGGTGCCAATCATTGTTATCATTATTATTGTTATTATTATTATGATTGTTGATGCTATTATTATTATTGTTATCTTGAAAAGTGAATAAATAGGGTCATTGAGCTGTACATTCGGGATATGAATGTTTTCCACCACAGCAATCTGGTACAGAGCAAGGAAAAACTACCTCACTATCTATCGTGTCTTGTAAGCCTCATTCCGGATCTTTTTGTAGCTAACAGAGGAAGGTTTCAGGAAAGACCAGCCTCCGGACGGAACAGACTGTCACTTAACACTTACGAGACATGTACAATTGCTGCAGATTCCCAATAAATATTATAAAAAAACGCGCTTACGATGGTGCTAGGCACGGGAACCACCCGCTCAGGGAGAAACCAAGTGCCAAGGCCGGTCGTGAGGGGTTAAGAAACATGACTAACATTCTCACGCACTCGCCCCAAGAGGTACCAGAACAAAAGAACAGAGGGACGCCTTTGCGGTTCAGGCTTCGTCATTTTCCTTTTTGAGTACATGCCCTGTCAGAAAGCAAAGGATACGTAAATTGATAACAGAATATCCACCTTTCGTGGTATTCCACCTCAGCCCGCCTTTAAAACGCTCCCGAAGGTGTATTCATCACACGATCCGTCACGCGACCAACCCGCCTCCCGCACGGAAACTTCATCATTACTCAATTGTTTTTCTCTCCTTTCAGTGAAGTGTATTTCGAAGGGAGAGATACGCTTTGAGGCTGGAGACCTGTAATTTAAATGACAACAATAACAGTTGCGATAAATTAAGACCTCCCGGAAATCGAATCGCCTTGTAAAGGAAGGAACGCAACAAAGGAAACTGACTTATCTTCCGAAAACTGAATGAGACACAAAAATCAAAATTATTTGCCCTATTTTCTTTCAGTAATGGCGTGCGGGGACATTGTTGATTTTTCCTATTGCTGCCGGGCAAAAGACGCCTTCGGTTCATATACATTACTCAGTTTCCTTCTCGTTCGACCTGCACCTACTAAATAAAATTCATGATTCCTTGCGATGGAAGAGTTTATTTCAGCTTCGAGAAAATATCTTTAAATTTCAAAATCTGAACCAAATATCATAAAAAGACGAACTCAAAGAATAAGCCGAGGTACGCATCCTAAGGATTATAACAAGATATGATTGATCAATTTTCAAACTTCGGTCACGATTAACACCCGCCCAAAATCTCAACTGCGAATGAAAGACGATAGCAGAAAGATAATCTGGTCTCAAGAACTACAAGTTTACTGACAACAATGCGTGTGGATTCTCGTTAATTAGCACAAAAGCATTGAACAATAGTAAGCACTAACTTATCTACCATTGCTCATCATTACATTAAATATAACAATCATTTTCTTACAACTTTCAGTTTCACAATAAGACCTTGATTCCATATCATTCATAATAATTTTAACAGAAGTGTTAGATGGCACTGTTACAGTGGCAGGGACGGATTCATAAGGTGCAATGTGCGCCAGCTAAGGCCCTCGTCCATATGAGGACCTCAGTAAGACCTTTAAAGACCGTGCTGATAAATTCCCTATGACAAATTGTTCTTGTTATTCGCTTCAAGAAAGAAGTTTACATTTGTTGAATAAGTCTGCATAATATGTTTAGAGAATATTTACATTAATTATGCCACTAAATATTGTAAAAAAGTCCATTCATTGTAACTGTAGAAATACTATGTAATTCAAAATTTGTTTATCTTCGCCTCAGTGAAGCGATTGAGGTGCCTATGGGTGGCCTATTTGTGTATTTTATGGAAGAATTCGAATTTCACTCTAATAATACCCAATCTGATCTTTGCGCTTAGGGTCTCTGATAGCTTGAATCCGCCCCTAGGGCAGACAGTATATAACGGACCATCACGTGAAAGAAATCCTACGAATACATTCCAACATTAAATTTCGAGCTTCCTCATAGGCATTAAATTCATGGGGAACTCTACTGCGCATGAAATATGAGAAAATCCCCTTATGTTTCTCTAAAATACCTTCAGCAAGATGGCCACAGCTCTAACACGGAAGCTAAATCATCGTATAGGTCACAAAGGACCGTCGAAGGAAATAAAAATTACGTCCAATGAGGGTGTGAAATATGGAAGCAACCATTGGGATAAATATGGCAGGAAATGTTGAAGCACACATTCCAAAGGACACAGTTTCCCAAGTAAAAGATGAGGAAAGCGGCGTCTGCATTGGGTTCCCAAAGAATATGGAAGGAGGACGCGAGAAAGAATTCATGCTCCAAGTAACTGGATAAGTCGGATTACTGCCGCTTGGGAAACGGAAGAGTACTTTCTGATCGGCTGAGGAAGCCAAGCAGAGATGTCATGATGCATTCAACCACATCTTTGGACCTGAATGCTTAAGACGCCACCGCTTAACCCACTTTCCCTTTAAAGCGATTTTACGATTAGGGAAAATCTGAGTAAAATGCAATTTAGTCATCCAAAACAGTCCATCGAAGGCTTTTTTTTTAATGGCTGAAGCAGCATTTGACTGAATCCAGATCCTACGAAAGTGGGCCGGTTCTCGAAGAATCTTTTTATAATTAAACAGTCGTTAGTTTGATTCGTTCTCTGTGCTCCTCAAGTCATTCCTCTAATCCAAGAATAACACTAAGAATAAACACAATAAATCGAATCTGTGATTGTTGATCACTACAAATTCATCAAATCTTTGATTGTTGATCGCCATAATTTCAACAAATGTTTGATTCTTGATCACCACAATTTCATCAAATCTTTGATTGTTGATCACCACAACTTCATCAAATCTTTTATTATTGATCTCCATAATTTCATCAAATCTTTGATTGTTGGGCTGGATTTTCAATCACTCAAAGTTAATTCCACACGCAATCAATAAATAATCGGTTGCAAATAGATTTTAGAATTGAAGAGAATCTTTTATACGTCTTATAATACATAAATTCAAGTGACTGAAGAGACACTTTGCGGTATTCCATGACGGTAGGAAAAATAAAAAACTGGAGCTACTTATTTCTCGGGAAACTAGATCCTATTTAACACAAAAAACACAGCAAAATACCACACACAAACCAAAACAAATGAAAGGCAGACTAGTTTCGACGCATAGGCGTCATCCTCCATTTTTTTAAATTTAATAGGATCTAGTTTCCTGAGAAAAGTGTCTCCTGTTTTCTATTTTTCCGATTGTATACTTTTTTATTTTATTTGCAGCTAAGATTTTTCATAAGCTTTGATTAAGGCCAGCTTACATTCAAGGATTAAATTGTCACACATCTCTCACTGAAGAATTAAACTTGGGCAATCACCTGCTCTCGCAGTAAGAATGAAAAGAATGAGAAAGTTACGGTTACATTATCAGGAATTCATTGAACTTAACTAGAGTGGTTTCCGTACTTGTGTCACTAAAAATCTTAACCAAGAAATTCACTCATCAATTTCCCCGACGTACTAAAAAATTAACACTCATGAGATGTCATTAATTTCATTATACACACTTTCATGCACGAATCGCTCGATTTAATCTGGATGTTAGATGGTAGACGTTGCCATGGAGATAAACTGGATTTTGTAAATAACTGCTTGGTTAGCAACGTGCATTCAAAACGAAACTACGCCAACTTAATCGGAAATAGTGACTCAAGATAAGAGATCGATTCATGGAGGGTTAAAAAGCTCTGCTAAGCATTAACTCTACATCCACGCATGCTTTCTAGAAAGTCTCTTCGATAAAAAGCGTCACCAATTTACATATTAACGCCATAATGACTTCCTCCAGACTACCCCTTCCCCCGCCCAGTACCCTGAGGAATTTCAATTAAGTACTCCCTGGCTTCCTCTGCTAAGGATTCCGGTTATCCCTTTCTTAACATAATCCGCTTATCCCTCTCATTGCTCGCAGAAATCTTCGCACACTTCGGTCACTACAGACGCATAATAATATTGCCAATTTAGTTTCGCGAACACTAAAATTATCGAGCAGGTCGAAATAGCCACGAGGAACTCTATTGATTACGTACAAAAAACGTTAAATATTCTTTATCGCTACTTTGAGTAAATTTAACAATTCTAAAGCTAAGTAAAACGTCCACAACTACTGCTACCAAGAATGAGGAGGGCGATATAATCGACTAAAGGAAGGCAATTAATTTATCAACGACTGAAACTAATTATTAGGTACTTCATAACATATTTTTCAAGGAGTAGACAATGGTGAGGCATGTATTGTATGTACTAGCTGAGTGATTCTCAACGGGGAAAGTCGGATTAAACACCAATTTGTGAATAAGAGAAAATAACATCTCGCATCTTGGTTTAGTCCAATGGGATAGGTTATCGAAAACAAATATTTGCTATCTAATCAAAGTTCTCATATTTCGAAGCCGAAATCTACAATCAACAATGAGAATTCGTGACCGTAATAGTTAAAATCTCTGAAATTTTTCTTCCTCTTCATATCGTCCATTCTTGCTATTGCTTCTAAGTGGACCTAAATACACAATGCATTCTCGTGGGAAATTGCATAAGCTCGGAATCAACAATCGCATTGGTCGTCAGGGGGACGAGTTGTTTACAATATATTTCATCAAATTTCTCGCAAATTCGAAACGAAAGCGATGTTCCACGACCACAATAAGAATTTGTATTTAATTTCACTTCTTTTGGTACTTATCTCGATTTCATACGATTATTCCTTCTAATTTAATTTTGCAAAAGAAATAAAGCCTGTGACCGATAAAATAGAACTTTACATGTATTTCATACGGAAATCTAGCTGAACGATCTTGGTTCAAACCCAACAAGTCCATCGAATGAAATGGTGACAGTACTTCCTCCCGGGTCTCTGAGAACGTATAGTTTAACGTGTTCGTACGCAAAGTTTGACGCAAATCGGACAAAAGGTGTGGGCTCTTCTCTCAGACAAACCCACAAACAAACACGCAAACCCACAGAATTTCTGCTTCATGTATATAAATTAGCTTGACTCTCTTATACCTATCACTATCAGCAGGTTTTTCACACACCCCTTCTTCTGGGTGTTTTGGTGTTTTCCTGCTAATTCTTTTTCCTAAGCTTCACTTAGGTTTTCTAAATCCACAAATAATATTTTCTATTCCTATTAATGCAATTACCTTTTCGGTATTATTTGTGAATCAAATCTAATTTACACTGACGATGGGTTAAATGGTAAGGCAGACTTTGTAGTCTCAATTTAGCCCAACACGAAGACGTTAATTATTTTATTTATACGTTAGGTACAGTTCTAGAATAATTTCCAACATCACGTAATTATTATCACGTGGTAAATTATACGTCAGTCCATTAGTACACAAGCGGTAACAAGGAGACGGTAAATAACGGATACAACTGAGTTAATACCTGATCTGTCTTCTCATCATGCAATTCTAACTACTGAATTGTTTCTCTTAGATGTCATCAACACACAAATCACCAGAAACTTTCACAGATGCTAACATCCAGAATTTACTCAAACTCTCGAGGTGAAAAGAAAAACAATGTGAATAAAGTTTTCACATCTATCCGTTCGTCTTCAAATATTTGAGAAAGTGAGGAAATTTCAAACTTTGAACTTCCGAACAGTCGAGCTTCGACCGGCGTCAACGCCAAACTGTTGTCCTTGGCAATGTGTAAACAGCAACGGGGCGATGGCCAGACTTTCAAATTTCCCGTCAAAACAAAACGACCTCTTCCCAAACTTCTAGCATTATATTCGAGCCGTTCCGTAACGAAAAAAAATAAAGGTTGGAGGATATTTGATGCGTTTTTGCTCCAGATCTCGATAATAAGTGTAACGGAAGTAGTAAAAAAAATGCGTTTTGTTATGGAAGCAGATAAAAAGTAGGAAATGTCATAACAACGCTTGATTGAACTTTTGTGCCAAAGAGAAAATGAGGATTGCTGACTGAATGGGTAACCGAAACTCGGAAACTGACGCCTTCTAAATCTGTATAATAAATTCCTTGTATTCCAGTGCGAGCTTGACATAAGGGCCTTCAGGACATTGCGGGCAATGACCTGAAGTGAAGAGCGTAAGGAAATTTCTCAGTCGAGGTAAAGCGTCAAACAAAGGCAGAAATAGACTTCCTGTTCAATATAACATAATGTTTCACAAGCATTAATTTCATTCAAGTTTAAAACGAGCTATAAATTTATAAAATTCTTTCCCAGTCTTTTCTTCAATCGCAGCTTGTTACAGAACCAAAATACTAAGTTGAAACGAAAGAAATCGACACAACGTTCCATTATCGAAAACAATCAGCAAAATTTCAACACATCGAAGACCTCAAAGGCCATTATCAAATCAACTTTTCGGCAAACCAAATGCGGCGATACCTATTAGTATAATAAATATATTGATAAATTAATAAAATATTAATATACATATAAAATATATAGTATATTTACATTCAATATTTCTGTTTACTTATGCGAGTCTCGTTGTCAAGTAAACAAACATCTCATTCGTTATTTGTTTATATTGTTGAGATTCGATTGGTCAGAGGGTTCGCGTGATAGGCCAACAGAAAAATCGAACTGCTACGTAGAAAAAGGAGGTAAACACATCCCATTGCATGTTTTTCGACTTGGTTCATATCTTTTCATCGCTTAATTACAATCGCGCCACTGTGTGCTCCGTTTAGAATGAAAACAATTAGTCCCGAGTGAAATGGAAAAGTCAGAATGCGAGGTAATGTTATCACATTCTGCGAAACGACGCTGAGTCACAGTGTAATATGTTTCAGGAACAAAACGCATCTCCCTCGACATTTTCATAGGATAATATATGCAGCTGTTTCCCGTCTCCAGTCAGCACCTTCTCTAAGGGGCGTTATCTTAGTTCGACGGTTCATACAAGAATCCAGCGTCATCATAAATTTCTCCAAATCAGTTTTTATAAACAGAATCTCTTTGATCCTTGATTAATGTTGATAGAATCACACTATGCAACAACGAGGCTCCTCAGCAAATGCTGGACGAACAAATGAATTTGAAATTTAGGCCCAGTATTATAACGTTTACTTAAAATGGACTTTTACTGAAGTTCACTTTAGAGCCCAGTAATACATTGTTTTTTTAGAGTTGAAGTGAAGATAGTTGTGCTTCTCCAAGCTAATTCATCATACATATAAGAGATTTACTACAATCTTCACTTTAACTCTAGCGAAACATTATAATACCAGGCCAAAAAAATGAACTCTAGTTAAAGTCCATTTTAAGTGAACAAAATACCAGGACTTAGGATTTTTACGTATTTAAAAATCGTGGTTATGGGAGTGAAATTGTAATCGTTCAAATATTTACAGTCAGACACACCACTGGTGACTCGCTGGGTATACATGTAAATATAAATCTAATTCCATCTTTATTATATTCAGGGCAGAAGTTTGCCATCCCTTGGAATGTAGTCAATTTTGCGTTTAATTGCGTGGTTCTGAACACCCTCCTCCAGGGAAAAATCCTGGCTACGACCCTGTAAATAGCAACGTGTATAAACCAAATTCTGTGCTTGGAGAAGTATTTAGAGAACCACAAAAAACCCGCGCAACACGGACAATTAAGCTATAAGGAGAAATGTCTCGATTAAAACAAAAGTGAATCAAATGATAAGTTCCCTTAATATTTCCTGGTCCTGTCAAACATTTTTCATGTCCGCTTTTCCTTTGGATCTTTTTCCTTAGGTGCACGCCTTAACGTTCCGAGTTACCTCTTCTTAAATCCCCCTTCTCTTAAATGAAAAGTTTTTATGGCAAAGATTCGAAACGAAAAACAGATTCATTTTTCCCGGGATTACCCCCTGAATCGCCGACGACAAACATTTGGACGCAGAATTAAGTAGAAAAAAAATCAAATGCCCTATCAAATTTAAATAAGTTAAATATAACACATATGAGAGATGGCATTATCCATTGAACGCTGCCATCAAAAGATTTTCATACTCCGAGAAAGTTTCGTTCACTGTGGGATACCGTCCTCAGTCCAAACAAAAGGATACCTTTCATTTGTAAGCTTCTTTTGCGAGTCCCACACCACCGGATGTTGTGTCTGAGAAAAATTTTCTACTGCGTGGGTTTCTGCACGGGAAAAGTTCGTCTACAACCATTTCGTATGTATGTATGCATTTCGTGAACAACTTATGACGAACATGGAATAGTTACATTATAACTTATTACATTGAAAACGCGAAAACCAACTTGTAATTTTGAGTGCGAAATTTCTCTGTAAATACGTCGTCATAGATACGGATGCTTCACGCAGAATCGTCATTTCGATGCCTGCGGAACCAAAATGAAATAAGAATGTCTTACCTACAGTATAAGAAAATTGGACATGTTTCGCTTATCATTCATGAACACGTGCGAGTGGCGATTTCTGAATTGAGCGCATTAACTACGTTCATAAAATCGTCTTTATGTGGCGAAATTGGGAGTATAGATTCTCATCTTCCATTTAACCCTTGTCAAAAGAATATACAAATACAAAATTACAACATGATATATTAAACTGTAGTATATCTAAATTATACTACCATAAAAATTACCTTGCAAAGTCTTTTATTTTCTTTTCTTTTTTCTCGAATACTAGAGTTTTCTGAGATGAATTCTTTGTAATAATTAGCAGGTGATGTTTATGATTATCTATTAATAGTCAACTTTGTATTTTCTAAGTAATCTCAATGTGTAATTTGAGCATTTATGTTTGTGTTCCTAAGTGCATATGATACTATTGACTCGGTTCATTGACTAATCATAAACTTTATCGAAACTTAGTGTCAGTGAAAACTTATTAAGGCAGTATGATGTATTAGTTTGTCATTTTAATCATGTTCTTGTTTTCAGGCTATATATTTTTTTCCAGCTTTCTGTTTCTAAATCTCTTAGTCATTACTCTCAGTAGGTTTGTGCAGGTTTTTCACACCCCCCTTCTTTGTGGGTGTTTTCCTGCTGTGGATATATTTTTTTCCTAGGCCTCACTTAGGTTTTTAAATCCACAACTAAATATTTCCAATTTTGTCTTAATTCAACTTAAGTTAACTTTTATTATCTATTTTTTAACTCTTTGATATTAATATTAGTTTATTGATTTATTATTAATTTAATTTATTTTAATATTGACGATGGGTTAAATGGAAGAGGAGACTTTAAAGTCCCAATTTCGCACAAAATTAAGACGTTATTTATTTAATTAATGCAGGTTAATCCGTAAAGATAACCCCTGAAAATTTAATTCGCCTGAAAAGATTCACATATACAATACTTAGTCTTGCTTTCGCGACATATAAACTTTTTTTCGTAAGAGAGGTCAAGCTGAAAGTGATACATGAGGTCACTCCGGTCGAACAGCATTTTATTGGTAAACAAGTTTCCAAAGAAACGAAAAAACAAAAAAAACGATAGAAAATCGTTTTGAAATTCGAAGCGTTACACTCAGAAAAATTAATTTTCACCCAAGTCAAATAAATGTTAGGATACAGGACATTTTAAGGATGCATAGTTATTCCATTCTCTTTGATAAAAAATAATACCTTCGGAAGTGTTTCGGTGCGAGACATCGACTGGGTTTCAAACCACTCTCAGACCACTTTCCACGAGACGTATTTTTAGAAAACGACTCCACGGAACAATAACAGCTGAAAGCGTGGGATATTTACCAGCATGAGAATGTGAAGTTTGAAATTTTTGCTCGTCTCATTTCCTTTCAAATCGTTCACTTGGCATTAAAAACCGCGACGGCGAGGTTTGCTTGCCAACCACTGAATCAAGCGAGCGCCATTTTACAAAAGCGATACCGTGTACGTATGTAAGGTTAAATTGCGCTTTCGAGTACGTCTTTGAACACACGATGGCTCCTGTTTAACATACAATACATCGACATTCTTTTCTTCATTGTTGCGTATCTTTTTCTCCGAGCCCTTGGGAAAGATTTTATATCAGTTGTTCCCGTTCCTAGAACGACCCTTAATATTTTTCCGCTACAAGTTTTAAGTGAGACAATATCATCTTCGACATGGAAATATGATAACAGATGACGATCGTTAGCGAAGGATTCCGCTGCGGTGACCTTTTCGAACGGCTCTTCCAACGACAGTCTACAGTGATGCAATTAAAGAAGTAGGCTATGGAGATGGGCTTTTATGAGGTGAAATCCTCTACAACCATCAGCCTACGCTTCCTATTGGGCAATGTTTAAATCTAATACTTAAGGGGGGGGGGAGACCTTCATTTTTATTCGAAATAACTAATACATATACTGCAGGCAAAATATACAGTACTATTATGACTAGGAAATTAGGACTAGGAATTCCTTTTCTAAATTGATGTAGAAGCAAATGCTAATCGCTTGTATTGTTCCTAAAAATATGTTTTTCTCGGTTTTGAAATTTTTGTTCATTTTTGTTTTTTCTGACCATTTCATTTTTTTTAACCATTGGCCGCTGGAGAAATAAATTTTGAGAAATAGTAAAAGTGATTAGCATCCATTTATACATCGATAATATGGAATTCTACGAAGTATCGCTAGACAAGATTAATCACCATCCTTTTCTAAACACAAAAATGTCACACCGACACAAAATAATACAGAAAAAAACACAAATTTTGGTCGTTTGATTTAGTTTCACAGTCTTAAAAGTAGTAAAAGAGTAAATAAATCTTTCTACTCGAATTTTTTTAACACTACCATTCATTAGTCAAACGCGAGCATGAAATGCATAATTCGTTTAAAAACTCTGTTTCTGCTGTATTTTCAATCGTAAGCAGTGTTTACAAGTGGAAGTTTCAATCCTCTGTCACAGATCGGCGACCTTCAGGAAAGAATTTGATGTCCTCCCGCATCGATTTTCCCTCAACTATCCGTTCATTTAATTGCTGAGCTTGTTTAGTAAATGTAAAGCTGTATTAGGTATTAAAAGCCTAAACAACTGAGTCTACTAAGCTGGCTAACATTGATAATTTGTACAAGAGTCACCTTCGAAATCAGAAACCTTCCTAATCCGAAATGAGATTCCCCACGGGAATCCAAATCTTAAGATACATATAAATATTGACAAATACAACCAAATCCTTTTGCTATCGAGCCTGAATGGTAGCATAACATACACTTTGGTCGAACTTAAATTGGTCAAAATTAGATAGATTTTTTTTATTATTGATGTATAACTACGTATCATTACCCGTCTATGTATTTATCGACTGCGAATTTACTATGTGTAAGTGGAGTGTATCTATTATGCACATTTTGTTCCTGCAATGTTCTTTCATATCTTTTAACTATTACTATCGGTAGGTTTGCTTAGGTTGTTCACACCCCACTACCTAGGGGGTATTTTCCTGTGGTGGAAATATTTGTCATTTATTTTTTCGTACGGATAGAGAAAAATGTATCTTTTATTTACTTTTATCCTGGTTTTGTTCATGGCTGTGATGATATGAAAGCTACTGAGGTAGATACTACTGAGGTATGAGTTATGCTGAATAATAGCATTAATTAAGGTTTATCCTAATGCAATGTTACGAAAAGTGATACTCGTAGAGTCATTGTGTTTCACTAACGTGGGCTTGTTCTGCTTATGACATTCTGGCTCAGTAAGGAAAGTAAGGACAAACTACGTCACTCCTCATCTCTCCTAGTAAGCCTCACTTCTTATGCAGTGTTACGAAAAATGTTACTCGTAGAGTCATTGTGCTTCACAAACGTGGGTTTGTTCTGCTTATAGCATTCTGGCTCAGTGAGGAAAGCAAAGGCAAACAACCTCACTCCTCATCTTGCCTAGTAAGCGTCATTTCTCTCTCCTAACTCTCTGCTGAAGGTTGAGGGAATGAGGTTCCAACCGGCCTTCGGGCTGAATACTTTACAGCATCCCATACCTGGACCCACAATTGGAACTATTGGATTTATGCAGATTTTTCTAGTCTGCTCCAGCGACAGGAATAACTTGGAGGGGCCCGCGAAAGGGCGTTTCCTCAGCGAGATTTCGCAAAGCAGAGATTGCGAGCGCTTATAAAGATAGGAGACGGCGATACGACGGAGTCCGGATGGAGCTCAATGAATGAAAAGATTGCTTCGCCCAGAGAAAGGTTCCGCCAAAGGGTCCCTGGAATCTCAGACCGAGTCTCGATACGTCATCGAGTACAAAGCGGCTGAGCAATCTGTAAACGAAACGAGCATTTCCGCGCTGGAAAAAAAAAGAATCATGAGCCGTCTCTTCAGCAATTGGTATGAGGAAGATTCTAAAGACATCTCAATGGCGATGCGATGATATTTTCCGCGACATCTATTGCGAAATGTCCGCTTGTTTTCATGGAAAACCAAGTCGCGTTGCAGACAAGGGCGGATTCGATGAGTATAGTCGTCTCGATCATCCGAGTCCCCGTAAACCGAGGTTCCGCATTATCCGAGAAACATATTTGTGTGCTTTGCCCGTTTCACTTAAATATGTACTGGAACGAGGCTTAAATTACTTTTGCTTTAACTGCATTGTGCTCAGTCTATATAAGACGTCATTAACTCAGTCTATCCAAGCAAACGTCGGCATAATATTCTGAATAGAATACAAATAATAATAGCTCATGATCAACGTACGACATCAGTGAAAGAGGTCCCGGGTTCGATTCCCGGTGGGGACATACGTACGAATGATGACCTTATCTGTCGAGGCACTTTTAACGATACTACTACTATTATTATCGTAATTATTGTTAGAGGAATTGGTTATCATTGTTGCTGTTTCATTATTGTTATTATTATTCATTATTGACCAAATGAAGCACTTTTAATAATAATAACGATGATAATAATAATAACGATAGTGTTAATGATGATAATGATAATGACAATAATAAAAATGCGCCTTTATTCTGGAGAGATTAAGAGTATCGAGTGTCTTCTTAGATCTAACCCTACGTAATATAAAATTCAAAAGAGATCGCTTGAAAAAAAGTGCACAGAAGAATACTATTTTGTGGGTTTAAAAACCTAAGAATCGGGCAAAAGAAGAGAGAGAACTGAAATTGGACAATTGACGTCTATATTATGAAAGAAAAGAGAGGTATTTTACTTAAAAACTCTTTAGATAAAAGTGATTTCATAATATAAACACACGTCGTACTACGGAAAGGCATGAAAATCGGGTTTTTATTTTATAATTTACCAAGGGAAGACAACCCTTCCGTATTATCCGAGGTGGCCCCGGTCCGCATTGACTCGGATTATCGAGAGACTATCGTTCTGTGAAATTGAGTTTTATTTCAGGTGCACCGCGCCTACATCAATATCACGAGCATATTGGACAATGCACAAAATGACAGAAAAAGTCACGATCGTTGAGATGAAAGGGGTGTGGTCGAAAGCTATTCCAATAAATTTCTCAGAAACGACAAGATTGTGGAAGCCTTATATATCCAACACAGAGAAAGTGTTATTTCCTCAGTCCATATTTGAATTAAACTCAATTAATTTCAGTCATTATAAATCGATTAAATATATATATAAAACGTGTTGATTCAATGACCCTTGCCCGACCCCACACGATGGTTTGCAGACTAAAAATGAACGCGTCAAATTTTCAAACAAGGAGAATTCAACGCGCGACGGCGTATCAATTAACTCTTCTTTACACGCAAGCCAAGCAATCTAATTATTCTAATTAAAGAGTAAGAGTGGTAATTTAAATGGCGCTAGTATTTTTCCAATTTGTCTATGGGGAACACGTAGGTGAAAACGACCTTCTTCGAAATACGGGAGAAGCAAAAGCTCGACAAAATCTTCCCTCAGGAATGTCGAAGAAGTTGCAACGTTTTTCAACCACTGAGAGCTTTCTGTCGCGATGTTATCGGTCGAAAGATGAAAGAGTGATGCAAGACTCTTTATTGGAGGGGATATATATCGAACAGTCACCGTCATGGATTTCCCTTATCGAAAGCTTCCTGGAGCCGGCATTCTGAGTTACAAGTGCCGGGAGATATCTGATGAACCGTTAACACCGATAACTTTACGCAATCTTATATCAAAAGGAGAGGATCATCCCGGTTCGTTGGCAGTTTACACGTCTTCTGGCTTTCAAAGTAAGGTGAAATGTTTCCAGCTTGCTGTGTAAGCAGAGAGGAACGCTTTTCATGAAAAGGTTATTTTTCCAGAATCGTAAATTAGCAAACAGATATGTTAGGAGGTTGATAGAGATTTTCAGTCGAAAATTTTGACCTTTTTGTCGACTTCATCGAAATATATTTTTAAAATGTAAACAGTATTCAATAAGAAATCCTTTGAGTGAGTAAAATTTTGAACAATGAAAAATAAATAAACAATTAAGAGTCCTACACAATAATTAACTGTCCAATACGATTAAAGCTATACAAAATAGGAAGCATTATTAACTGATTTCAAGAATGAATATAATTATTATACCGAAACTAATCGCAAATTTTCGTCCTGTATAAGAGCAACAAGATATTAATTAACTAATAATCATTGTTTTCTTTATTATTGTTATGACCTTCGACCGGATAACGCATCCTCAACTTGAAAGTCAATTTTCAGTGCCTTCCAAAACGTAACGTTTTAAAGCTCGATAGGCAATCCAAAAAATCGTGAAATTGACGTGTTTTTTTAAAGTTACCAGAATTTGAAATACGTTACGCATTACTCTGACCGATAAGTAAATAATGGAACATTAAATGCAACATTTAACTCGTGTTTATCATTTTATTTTCTTCGGCAATTTTGGTTTTATTCGATGAATATATTAGCGGAATCTGGCGTTATTTTTTGATCAATCGATAACACTGCTGACAATGATATCAATCGATAACACTGCAACATTATCTCATATTTTTTGCATAACTCTGACCAATAAGTAATTAATAACAAAAGAAATGCAAAATTTAACGTGTTATCAACCTCACCTTCATTTTTTTATTTTTAGGCTTAAATTTCGGTTTTATTTGACGAATACATTAGCGGAATCTGGCGTTTCTTTTGGTCGATCGTTCACTATGGTGACAATATAGAATGATCTCATTGAACAATAAATTAATCACTGATTAAATTCAGCTGACGGTAATGGAATTCGGCGTCTTCGGACGCAACAGCGTAGAGAAGAAGGCCATAAGGCAAGACTCCTTGGGTCAGGGAAACATTAGACCTCTCCTACAACAAGTGAGAGCAGATAGGAGTTCTAGGATACACCAGATGACGCTCCATCTCAACACCTGTCGTCCCCGCACTTCCTTCCCAAGGGTCCACCTTCATTTTTCGCAGAAAGGCTACCTGACCCAACAGCTGGGGATCCTAAACACCCTATCTAGCTTCTCGTCATCAGCAAGCATCCATTCCCCACGGGCTTTTCATTCTGCCTTTTCCTCTCTCCAAAGAAGTTTCCCAGCCTCACACACTCCTATGAGCCCGGTAACCAAACTTTTAGTGCCAACTCCCTCACGCGTCGAAATCTTATCAACTTTAGTCCTCTTGGGATACCGAATTTTCTACGCACACAAAAGTGTACCTAATCGACTCAAAAATTAAACCGTTGTATCTAATAAAGCATTGGCGCTGATAACAAATTCCGAGTAAAGTCGATAAAGAGTCTTTACGTTATCTAAGTTTAATTTAAGTACTTTACCATACATTTTACGTAGCTCTTCATGTTTTGCGATACGTAGTGTTTGAACTTCGTCGAATATCGATCAGTACAAGTCAAATTGCCCTCCGATACAACATAAGTACTTCTTGCACTTTCTACCAGGGGCGGATTTAAAATTAGGCTCTAGCTGAGAACCTCATCTACATGGGGACCTCGATAAGACAGTGCTAATAAATTCTCAGCGAAATTGTTCAGGGTTTTCGCTTATAGAAATAATTTTATACTTATTGAGTAAGCCTACATGCTATTTTTATAGGATATATTAGATTGTAAAGGCTATCCATCACTCCTTGTAATTTATAGAAATACTACGGTTTGTAATTCAAAACTTAGTTATTTATTCTTGCCATGGTGAAGCGACTGAGGTTTCTATGGGATATATTTATGGGATTTACTTCATGAAAAAAATTCCTATTTTTGCGCATGATTCCTATTGGGGGCCTCAACTCGATCTTTACGGCTATGGCCTCCGATAGCTTTAATGTGCCCCTAACTGATAAATTTTCTAGGATAACGAGGGACATTCAGAAAATATCGCGATATCTTCATAATATCTTAAGATTTGATTTTTTTAAGTTCATTGTTACCACTTAACCAATTCACACCGAAATTTCTAGCATGGATTGAAGTAAATAAATGCTAATTGAAAAATTTGTGTTCTCGTGTAGGAGGATACGCCGAATTACTTAGTACTTCGTGGACTGAAAAGGATAGCCATTATCATTTCGCAAAAGCCCGTGATTCTAAATGCGACACCGCAGAAATCGCGAAAAAAAGAGGAAGAAAGAAAATAGTTACATCTACAAGTCTATCTGCTTTAACCAACAGCGAGAAATTAAATAAGCAACAAAAGTAACAGATGAGTTAACCAAATATCTCTTCTAATGTCAATGTTCAGAAGTTCTTCTATAAAGTGGCATTTAATAGTTTAATCTATCTACTTATTTAAACGTAAACATTAAAATAAAAATTAAATTCTTGTATCATCGACAGAAAAATGTGTTATCAAGTCTTCCTTAGCATTTATGACTTTTAACCAATATCCATACGATTTCGCCTGAAACACATCACTCATTGATAAAGAAGATTCTCTCATGATCTCTTCTGACACCTGCTTCAAACTTAGGATCGCTGAACATTGCTATTTCTAGAATAATATCTAAATTTTCCGTGGATTTTCCAGGTCTATTTCCTAAACCCAACAACCCTGAAAACTCATGCGTGACTTCCTCATAAACAACTGCGAACATTACCGACGTAAGATTATTACATAGATACACCAGTGATCACCACGGTAAGATATCCCAACACAACAAAAAAATTTGGAGCAGATACCAAAATTAGCCAACATTTGAATGAAATTCGAACGACTCCGCAGTCGCGTTGGAGCGATAGTTATGGAATTTCACGTGAAAGAGGAATTCGTCACGCGATTTCCCGAAAAAGGCACATTTTTTAACCTCCGCCGTTGACGTTGGAGATGACATTCCGTGTAAATTGTTTTCCTGCCCAAGGTTACCAAGGATCCGGACGCCATGGTAAAAGAAACAAGATGGAGGAGGAGATCTTAACGAAGCAAACAACACGAAATTGACCTCCTGATTTCTCGGCGAAAACCGTCAAAAAAGGCAAACAACGTTCAGAATTCTCACGATTTATTTGCACTGACTCGGGGAAATTTGGAGAGCATTCCGACCCGTAAGGGTGAATTCTGAGATCCGCCGTTTCTTTTCCTGAATTCAAGATACGAATAAGGTTTCATCTATCATTCCATTTTTCCAGATCTTTTAGCTTGTTTACCTAAAGTTGCTTGTGTGTTATCTTTACGAATTACGCGAAAGAAAGAAAAAATGTCTTCCACCAAGATCAATCGAGTTGTAGTTATTCAACGAACTGCGTATTAAAATATCTTCTAAGAGTATTACGATGGATTTATAACTTTAATTTCCGATCCATTAATTTTAAGGCGATGCACAGCTAAAGAGAAAAATAAAGCAGCAGTTAATATTAAAAATTTAACTGATAAATGTATTACAATTGTTGTTACGGTAAAAAATTAATGTTCATTATAAAAAAAATAATTCAATAAATGGTTTTAATTACTTCTTTATTAATTAATTTTACTACGAAATATTACAATTGCTACTACAATTGTAGTAACGGGGTAAAACGGAAAATTAAGGAAGATTTATATGGATTGTAAGAAACCCTTTTTTCACAATTTAATGGCCATTAATTTATGATAGTCTTCCATGGTATGGGATCAACGACGTTGAAATTGCTCCACGCCAAGAGTTATCTATTCGACAGATCTTGAGCTTTTAAGGTAACGGAAGTATACGTTTATAAAATGAATTTTTTCAGATTGATCATCAAGCGAGATATTTTAGAAAATGAGTTCAGTTCAGCGATAGTATCTTTCCTTCCAACTTCAACTGCACGCATTAGCATCATTTAAGCCCACGAAATTTGAAACTCTATCGCAAAATACCACAAATGCGATGTATTTAAATTGACAAATGCGCGAACAGCGTTTAAATAACGGTCAAAATTAACTTCAGGCGCTTTGGATTAACTTCACGAAATCCTATCTCTTTTACAACAGAAAATAGGAAGATTTAATCACGAATTCCGTACGCGGATAGTTTGGAGCACTGTATTTCGTTGATGCGAAATGCCAGTGATGTAAGGATCTCACAACCTCTGCTCCACTGAGCACTGGAGCTCTGAGAGTACACACATCAGGTGATCCAGAGTTTAATTTGATTACTAACCACTACGGTAGTAAAGCAGCGAATATGGACATTTTATAGATTATACACGATAATTAAGGATCTGATGAATAGAGATCTCGAGAAAGGAATCAGGAAAACATTACTAAAATCCTTGGTGTAGAGTGTTTCGCTGTATAGGTGTGAAACATAGACTTTACAAAAGTAGAAAAACAAAAGATTAGAAACTTTCGAGGAGTGGGTATGGCGTAGAATGGAAAGGGTAAGTTGGGTCAATAGTAAAACAATTACAGAGGTACTAGAGATAGTGAAGAACTAGGGAAGTGAAGGTTTTAATGGAAGTAATTAAACGTCGACAGAGGAAATGAGTGGGCCAAATATTGAGATGAGAGGGACTGCTGAAAAATGATATTGAGGGAGAGGGACAAGTAATAAAGACGAGGGGAACACAAAGGCAAAAGATGTTAGATGACATAAAGGGTGGGTTAATTTACCAGGGAACGAAAGAAATGGCATTGAATAGGGAATATTTAGGCACATGAACCTACCTAAAGGTAGAACTTGTGTACATGTACCATAAATTTCGTTACCACAGTTGTTGTGATTCAAATAAAAAAAATGTTTCCGTTAAATGTTAACGCCTTCCGGTACTCAGCAGTGTGTTGAAGGCTGAGAAACACCAAACTCTTATTTTGTCGACTTCGTAAAATTCATTTTGTCCCGAAAATGATTCAAAAGAGTAGATTTCACAAGACATTGGGGGGCGTTAATAACCCAAGCCGTCCATCTCAAGAGCCATTAATACGAATAACGAAAGCAAATCTCGACAGTGACTTCACCACCACTCTCTTCCATTTTCTCTTCTTAACTGTTAAATGACCATGTCCACCTCTTGAGCGCGACCTCGAGGGGACACTCAATTCCAATGAACTACGTGACTACTGACATTTTCCCAACGCATACGAAATGCTTGGACGGAAAATACTCGGGAGTGTCGTCCGCAGCATACGATGGAAGGGAAACGGTGCCCAGCGAGTGACGAGAGAGGATGCCCGAGGAAAGCTAAGGAAGTGGCCTTTTTCGCTTGCATTACAATCTGACCTCAGAGTTGGAAAATGTCCAGCATTCGGGGGTAGTGTTCGTAAAACCCAACCATACTTCTCAACGTTGCCATTCCACTCGCAGATTCTCCACATGAGCTTCCTTTGAATGTTACGGTTAAAACGCTCAATCATTTCTCGTAATATTTTCGACGCCTGTCGTACTATCGACATAGTTTTGCGCAGCAGTATCGACTCAAGGTGCTCTGGCCAAACATTGTGAAAAGCCATCTAAAACAAATGAGAGACGTATTTCGTATTTTCCACAAACTTTTTTTTAACACTGCCGCTTTCGACCATGATTCCATCTGAGGATGTACGAAGTACAAGTGTGTTTCTGATTTGTTTTACGGAGTACTAATTGGAAAGGTAATAGTTTCATATGAATTACGAGTAATCTCTTGAATTTAGGATGACACAAGAGTGTTTGATTTTTATGATTATTGTATTATTGACCGAGGAATTGTTTGTCATTGTTACTGATTACGATTCTGATTTGCTTTACGTAGCACTAATTGAAAAGCTAACATTTTTCATATGAATTACCAGTTAACTCTTGAATTTAGGATGAGACAATAGTTTGGTTATTATTATTACAGTAATTATTGATCGAGGAACTGGTTATCATAGTTACCGTTATTGTCATTGTTATTATTATTACATTATTGATCAAATTAATTATTATTGTTATTATTTCTACGGTATATAATTTATTACAACCAATCATATACTAAGAACGAACTTCTATCATGAGTAATAACTGCATTAAGGTATATGAGGCAGTATTATATGAGCAACTCTTTCGTTAGCGGAGATTTCAGGTTCGACAGCAGTGTCACGGCTTATGATAAAGTCCCTCAGTTGGGATTCGCTCCAGGTGTGGAGATCAGATTACCGACGGCAGCTTTTCGAAATACTCATCTGAGCTTTTCGGCGAAGTAGATGACGTCGTCATTCCAGTTAACTCCGAAGAAAAGCGACAAATCCATACAAGGAAATCATCTCTAAAAAGGAAACAACTAATTAAATTCAGATCGATTTCCTATGTTCACAGAGCATCAGAGGAGTTCGGTCAGCGAGCTGTATCTTATGAGACGACCGTTTACGGGATAAAGAAAATTGTAAAAACCACAGTTCAAACCAAAATTTCTTTCTTCGGACGAATTAGGTTACAAAGACATGCTACTCTACTTTCGCGAGAGCGTACAATTTGACCAGTACTAGTGATTTCAATGTGCTTCGAAGGCTAAGTTTATTTCGCCAGTGTCGCCCCTTCCGAGAATCGAACCCGGAACAGCTTTCACCGAAGACGAATACGTTACCCACGTGGTTATCAGGAGGCCACAATTATCAATTATTAATTGTCAATAAAAGGAGATTAAAAAATAACAAAAAAACGAAAAAATGCTACATTAATAATAGTAATAATCATCGCGTGTTTTTTTATGCGAATTTTAGTCTAATGAGACCACTCTTACAACTAACCTAATATGCCCTGACCAGAATTCGAACCCGGGACCTCGGCGTTGCTAGGTTAACATGCTAACCACCACGCCACCGAGGCCGACAACGTTGCATAGTTACATTACGTGTTACGTCACGTAGTTAATGTAAAATCAATGTAATTATTGGCGTAAATTACATTCAAGAACTTTTCTTCTCGATAAACATGTACCTATCCCAAATAATTTCCGAAAACGATAATTTTTCCGATTTAGAGGAAAAATCCTACCATATAAATCTCTAAATGTTCCATTACTACACCATTCGCCACTTTCCATTGCTACAGAATCTAGAAAGGAAACTTAAAAGCATCTTCGCAGCGCAGCTAATGAGCAGTGTTCGATTTACAATACCAACAGTTCTCGTACACATTCCCACATAAGCTTCTTAATGGTCGTTGGCTACCGATGGTTTAGAATTGGATCGCCGCATTGAATTGCCCATTATCCTTTCGATCAATCAAACCATGATAACCCAACTTACGATCATAACCTATATATAGCGACTCAATGATTCCAAGCCGACTATTCAATAACATCAGCAAAGAGATGATAAAGTCGATCGAAATGATAAGCCGTTTCCTCCTCACATACGACAGCAATGCGGTTGGGAAGATTCTACCACGTTTCTATTACAACTAAATTAGACTCGAGAAAACGGGAGAAATAATGTGATAATGACAATTTTCATAACATACCTCGCTACAATAATTTGGACTAAATAAGACAATAATTAGACAGTAAGACTAATTAGACAATAATTTTGACTCAATTCAATAAGGCTTATACCCCTTATATCACGAGGCAAGAGTAAAATAATTTAAATTGAGGTGAAAACGACTCTAGAAGGAAATTAAACAGCTTAAATTAGGACCTTAGATCAAAAAATTACTCTAAGGATCATAATCAGCTCTTCAAAATGACCCTCTAAGAAAATTGAATGTGAAACCTAAGTTGGTTTAGAATAAATTCCGAATGGGCTGCTGGAAACATCCAAAGGAGATATAAAAGAGCTAATAAAATATATTCAGAATAAAAAATATATTTATATCTTTACTTATTCAACTACAAATAAATTAAATGGCGAACCACTATAAAAAGTTAATTTCAGTAATTATTAGATAATTCCAGAGATGCGATCAGAATAAATTATCGCGTAACATTCATGAATAAAGTAACAGAAGCCCATTTCAAACATGAATTATGTTTACTTACCTTGGCGACCGATCTTCCTAATCCATCATTAAACGATTTGCAAATAAACTGCTTAACATATAAAACATTCATTTTGAACGGCTCTCGTTATCAATTAGCCTCTTTTAAATTTCGGCTTCAGGAGAATATTACGTTAATTAGCATCGCAAATGCCTTCCTCATCACTGAAGTCTATAATTTGAATAAGTTTGTAAAACGCACCTTTAGGTGGCGTGATTATCCACTGAATGTCACCGAAGATGAATGTATACTTATTCTTAATTTTACTTGTTTTTTTTTGCAGTTTCACATTAAAAAATTTGTTCTGCGCAAGAAGAAATTTGCAAATGATGCAGCTGTGTTATGAGTTCCAATAAATTCTGCTCGAAGCTGGCGAATGTTGTATTAAACAATTTATTGCAAATTTAAACAATATGCGGAATTCTCGTGAATATATTTATGAAGGTGGATTCAATCGCTATATATATCTGGATGTCGAACAAATTTCATTCAAAATTTCTGACCATTCAAAATAGCCCATGTTCGCGACATTTTCAGTGAGCTGAAATTTTGCTCTTAATGGTTTCTCGAAGAATTACGCCAGTGAAAAATTTTTAAAACAATAATATAATTAAAAAAATAGTTCAATATCAGTCCGATTTACCAATACAAGATAGTTGAAACTGTTGTAGAGCGAAAAAAAATAGCAACAAATATTATTCATCTCGGTCGACGAATAAAAATACCATTTGAAAACAATTGCGCGATTACCATGGATTTTATTTTAACCCATGGATTCATCAATGTAATTAATAAGGACGAGCCGCTGACTCCAAGAGTACATTTTTTGCTTACTCATCATGATCGACCATGTAAATATTTGTCATTGATATTTTCAGTTGGGGCGTAACCTGATCGTCACTAAGAGCGTTGGAGAGGCTTCCTTGAGGACATTACCGAAAGAGGGCAGCGTATTGCAAATATAAAGAGAGAATTTTACGATAAATTTAGCGATAATGCTCGAGAGATATCAATATCCCCGTAAACAGAGGATTAGTTCAACAACTCGCCGCCACACGCCCCACTTAAGTTCAGTGAGTACAAATGTGTGTGTGTGGTTTCGGGGATTTGATTCGGGGAGTTTCGATAGACCACGGCAATTGATTCAATTGTGAGCCGTCATGCATGAAAATAATCATCCCCCTTTCCAGTTACGCAAAATCAGTTGGTATTGTGATTAAATCAGAGCCTATGGGTGCAAGGGGTGCATGGCACCCGGGCGGCAGCATCCAAAGGGCGGCTACAGAAGCGCATTACCCCATTGATATTATTACAAAAATATTGTATGTTGTTTTCTATGTAATAGACTCGACGTATCTAGGGAAGATTCAGACGTATGATCAAAAATTGGCAAACATTTAGAAGCAAGAATTAGGGATAGACCATATGCAGGGCGCGTCTCTTGGTTAAATTACCAATGTTTATCCGTATAATCTAAAAAGTCAAGTTTAAATTTTCAAAACTTGCGATCGCAGCTTCAAATGACATTGAACGTAGAGGAAATTCCAAATATTTATATTTAAACCGGTTTACCTAAAGTTTCTTCTTTCTCGCGGTATTAACAAAGTATATTAAAATACTGATTCGGCATGATCAAATATTTCATAGCTTCCACCAAAATTGTATGAAATACTCGGTTAAGTATTTTGCATCAAAAAATTCGTCACCACTAACGATAGATTTAATTTACCCGTCAGCTTTATAATAGAATATAAACGTTTTTATTGCGTGCGAGGCTGGGAATATCAAATTCCCTCTAACGTCTTAACCCATTTAATTTCAATAAAAGGAGAGGAAAAAATTTCCACGGAAGGAAAACGCCCACAGGAAGGAAAAGGGTGCGAAAAACCTGCGAAACCTACAGATAGTAATAGCAAACATGGAGTTCACACTGATTGATTTGTAGCCTTGTTTATTTTCTTGCTTTTAATTAATTCGGCACTAAGGGGTATAACAGCGAGCTCGCAAAATTAAAAAGAAAATAATTTGCCACAACTGAAAGCAAACATCACAGTACCAGAGAGAAAGGCTGCGAGTTTATTTTCAGAAGCTAATACAAAAAAGGCTGAGTTCGGCCATTTTCCTTTTCCTTGCATTAGGTATGTTATAGTTGATTATATTCCAGTGCCCAATCAATGATCTTTGCACCAATGGTAACCAAGGATATTACAGGTTGGTTTACATACATGATTCGGAATCCTCCATTTTAATTATGGATCCTGTATAAAATAGATGCGCAAGAGTTCTAGGATATAAGGGAATGTATAAAAGATATATTGGTGTATCAGAAGTGAAAGATGTATATCAGGGTCTGAAAGCATGGAGAATAACAGTATAAAAAACATCACGGCCGGAATGAAGTGGTTTGAATGTTAACGCTCCGACCCCAAGGTCCCGGGATCAGGGGCGGATTTAAGCTATCAGAGGCCCTAGGCACAAATATTAGATTGAGGCCCCCACTAGAAATCATGAGCGCAGCTAATGAGCAGTGTTCGATTTACAATACCAACAAATGTGTATCCCGTAGAAACCCCAGTCGCTTCGCTACGGCAATATTAAATAAACAAGTTTTGATTTATAATATAAAGCATTTCAATAAATTACAATGATCGACTGACTTTATAATACAATATATCTTTAAAAAATATGATGCAGACTTATTCAACGAATACAGAATTCTTTCTTGAAGCGAAAATCCAAAACGATTTTGCCGAGAATTTTTTTAGCACGTCTTACTGAGACCCCCATTTCGATGAAGCCCTCAGCTAACGAATAGTGCGCCCTATAAAAAATCCACCCCTATCCGGGTTCGAGTCCCGGCTAATCCGAATTTTCTGGCAAGGGAATGGTTCGGTATATTCGTATGCAGTTATTGTTCACGCCTCTCCCGTAATTGTCCAACAAATGGACGTTTGTGAGGGCACAGGAAAATAAATAAACAAGGAAAAAGCATATTGGACATCTACGACGCACGACTACCAAAAGCAATAAAAAACATCAATTCATTCGCCTCCTTAATTCAGTTATAACTCGATTCCCAAGGAAATCAGATACCCCCACTCCTTCATTTAGGAGACGCGGAAAATACCGGCGCTAACAAGGAAATGAAAGCAGTGACTGCCACGCACACCTTTCGCCAATTCAGCCGCCTTCGAACGTCGCAAAAGCCTCTTAAATTATCCTTCCGAATTACAGTCATTTCCACGCCGCCAGGAGAGACTTCTCTTCTGACTCCCGAAATATTAAACCGAACGCAAGAACTGTAATCTCCGCCCGACCGCAGAGTTTACTTTCCATAAAAAGGCGTTGCGAAACCGTCGAGACGAAGGTCCCGAGCAAAATACGAGTTTTCGGAAGAAAAAAAAGAAAGGCGAAAACGTTACGAGAGTATGTAGACGCGAAATTATGAATGAAAAGCTGAATCATTGATGGATTTACCTTAGGGACGATCAAACGTGTATCGCAGATGAACTTCAAGGGTGAGTACAATGTTTAGGTGTCGTATTTCCCTTCCAGAATTGCAGAACTGAATTAGAGGGTCTCGTTCGGATACACGCATGACCGGTTCTACCATTTGGCGAACCTAGGCAGTACATACCCTACAATAGGGTTAGTTAGCATACTCAGTTTTTGCCATTATTCGACCCTTAAGCATTTCATATCCCTTCTGTACACCATGCCTGACCCTTGAGGGGTTCACCTGAACCCCTTTGAAATCCCCTGGCTTATAGGGGGAAAAAAAGAGCAAGAAATTTGATCCGTAACATAAAGAGGCAAGCAAAACAAAAGATACCCCAAAGATGAAGTTCTGACGTTAAAAACTCCTATGTATTTTCGATAATAAAAAGCCTTGTATCATAAATATGAATAAAGAATATAATGTATGTAAAGGAAATCAAAATTATTCCGTCTAAAGGCGTAAGAGATCTTTACACCTGAATGTAAACAGGAAAAGAAATATGTACATTTACTTTTTCTTAGTCACTCACGGATGTGATAGTATGACTAAAATGTATATAATTAATGTATGTACAAGAAATAAAATTATTTTGCCAGGAGACGTAAGGTTTAACCTTAACGCCTGATTATGAAAAGAAATATGTACATTTCATTTACTTCTTTCCCAGTCTTATTGGCGGATGCATTACGAAGAAGATTAAAAAGAAGTCTACCGGGGTACGAGTGATGGTGAAAAATGGTATTTACTTAGGTCCTTTTTCAACAGCTTAATCAAATGCGTTATGCCTAGACTCATTGTGCTTCATTTGCATGTAATGTTTCCGCTCTTAGCATTTTGGCGCGGTGAGGAAAGCAAGGGAATTAGCTGGCATACCTCATTCCACACTCCCTACCCCAAAACATAAAAACCAGTCTCCGAAATAAATACAGACATTTAATATCTGGTCTTGCTACCATATCTTCATGGATTAAGCACGTTTAATTTGTCTTTAGCGAAAGGATAGAGAAAAATGTACTTTTCATTTACTTCTGACCCAGCCTTGATCATGGTTGTGATGATTTAA
Organism: Ladona fulva; assembly: GCA_000376725.2. NCBI lineage: Eukaryota > Metazoa > Arthropoda > Insecta > Odonata > Libellulidae > Ladona > Ladona fulva. The sequence continues at coordinate 75,397 of KZ309207.1, read as the reverse complement.
AAGCTAATGAGGTATGATTGAAACTGAATAACGGCATAATCCCTATGTAATTCTGAGAAAAGTGCTACTTGTGGTGTCGTTATGATTCACTTACGAGGACTTGTTCTGCTTACAGCAACAAAGGATAAGTACAAACGACCTCACTCCTCATCTAGCCTAGTAAGCCTCATTTCACTCTCCATCGCCTCATAGTAGAGGCGATGAGGTCCCAGCCAACCTTCGGGCTGAATACTTTAAAGACACGCTTAATATTTCAATATGCTTACATTAACGACATCAGATTTTCCGGGAATTCGATTATCCGTGGTATTCCACTCCCCTCAAGGAGTCTAGTCCGTGTAGGAGAAATGATGTTCGCAAAAAAGGCTGCCCATTAAAAACACGTAACGCCGCCGGGGAAAGGCGTTATAATTGGATTGAGATCGGGGGAAGGTCGAGTTAAGCGAAAAGTAAGCTCTCGAGAGACCTTGGGGGTGCAGCCGTGCATCACGATCTTGGTGCTCGAGAGAGATGCTGGCCGTGGTGCATATGCACGCAATAGCATTAGTGAAGGCTCCTTATCTTAAGATCGCCCTGGAAGAGATTCTCCCCCGGGCACAGTTCGTGATCATCTCGACATTATGCACCCCTGTCAAATGCACCAATTGATCGTTATCAAACACTAAAGCTACAGATAAAACTGGAACTACAACGAGCCCTATTTGACGCTACGCTATTGCTGTTTGTAACTTAGCAACAACGGTTTTATTGATATTTTTAACTTAGCAACCATAGTTTTATTGTGACATTCCTAGATTTTTCATTAGAATTCAATATGAATGAACAATAAGTGTAAATATGACTACATGAACACATCTCTCGAGGGACATTCATTCATCACATCCCGCATTTGAAAAATAGGAGCATAAAAGGAAAAAAAAACTGAAGGATATGAAATACTCAAGGAAGAATAATTAGAAGTTTGACAACTGACAGAAAATACAGAATCAATTAATGAATGCAGAAGTATTACAGAATTGTTTTCAAGAATAAGTCTAGAGATAAATAACGTTTCGTTCACATATACGCTCGCGATACAAAATTTCCTAACTTATGTTTCCAATGTCTTCCACAATTTTAATTGTCGACGTGGGTAATACTCGAGCCTAGCAACAGTTTCCCTAGCAACTTCACCTGAATTCGCACAAGACGACCTTGCTCTAAAGTCCACTTGCATCTCGCTAGGATTAAACTAACATATCACGAACCCGCACCTATAAAGACTTCGTGATCGCAAGGTAAAGTTGTTTTCTAATCGAGCGAGTTTCGATAAAGAAATTTTTTCTCGATTTTTGTTGATGATTTTGAACACCTTTTACTCTCAAAGCTTGTAAAATTCGGTAATGAAGAAAGAATTGCTACTTTTGGGTAAAAAAATATTCGAACTATCTTACACCCACGAAAAAAAATAAGTACCGGAAATAAAAGGTAGGCAATACGTCGCATTCCGTCTATTTTTATGCATCAATTTATCATTTTTTTACATCTGGATGAATGTCACCAGTCAATTTAATGTTGCGATGACTAACGAAGTAGCGAGTTGAACATTTTCCAGATGGGTGTGTTCACTTAAGAAAAACGATTTCTTCCACATCGCGGGCAGAAAAACAAGTCTGGAAAGGCAATGAAGTAACTTCGTTTTTCATTATCCAGAAAGGGGCGCGGAAGAAAATTCCAAGATGGGTTTTAAATGCTTCCACCTTTATCCCCGTAGTTATCTGATAGTTTCAAAGTTAACTTTAAACGGAGGCTTTCTTCATTTGATGGTTGAGTTAGTTAACGTATTTTTCGATTGATGCCTATTCAAACTTAAATGGTATGTTAAGAAATATAACACTCCTACATAAGGCAGGTTAATCTACCATATCAAATATCGGGGGTGTTCTTTTATTAAGCAGTACAATGCCACGTAACAGGCGATATAAACTTATAGCTATAACGAAGCGATATATAGAATAAGTGTGTTGCCTAACATCTTCCAATCTTCGATAGGCTTCTTCAAGGAGAATCGCCCAAGATGAACATCGCTGGAGTTTCCCTCGAAGTTCCAGAAGCCCTACAGCGCCACTGGGCAAGGTGACGAGTTTTAAATTTATATAACATTATAAGAAAATGCCGTGCTACTTGGATGTAAATGCTGCTAGGATCGCGGTCAAACGGTATATGTAGGGCACGTGTCGTAAAAATTAGTTAAAGAATGCCACCTATTATTTACAACTTGCATACGACTCGGATTTGACGAGAAATATCTCACATGCACTTAAGATCAACGTCACATGTCAATAAAGAGCAGTGTGCAACTTTGCGGAAAGTTATTTATAAAGTGAAATTGCATATTCCTTTTCTCCCCCTTCTTGTGTGGGTGTTTTCCGTATTGCGGGTATAAACCTTCCGTTGAGGAGTTTTTCCCCCTCAACCGAAATCTTTGTGTTTTTATATATATCTATATGTATAAGTAAGTTTCAATTTATCAACTAAAATACCTATTGGTTTACAACCAATTAATCATTAGACTGCCTATTAGTTTATTAGTATCAACTGTTTGTACCAATTATCTTGTATCAATATTAGCCTGTTTGTTTGGAATTATTGATTTATTTTTCTGGATTTAAGTTAATTGTAGTCAATTGTTTTCGGTGTTTAGTGTAGTATTATTATCGTGTAATATCTCCCGAGGTTAGGTGGAAGAGAGGCCATTTGGCCTAACCTCACTGTATGATAATGATAACAATAACAGCAACAACAATAATGATAATAATAACAATGACGACGATAATAATAATAATCACAATAATGACGATGATAATAATTATAATTATAACAAACCACCTGTTTACTGTTGTTGTATCACAAATACGATTTTTTAGTGTTTTTTTGATACAAAATGCTTAACCCAATCATTGCTTTAATTCCCCAACACTTTGAGCAAAATGATCTAAAGACGTTGAAACGGCGGTTGTTCACCTTCGTTGGCGCCAAAATTTCAAACCGCCAAGCGACCGGATGTTTACCCACATCACACCAACAATGGGATCTGTTTCGCCACGTTGGGCCCGCTTTCCCATAAACGCAGGTGCATTATCTGAGAAAAGGTTCTCGTTTCAAATTAAGCGTGAAACTTTAGAATCAGGGACGCTTTGGAGGACCGAACCTGCGACGAAAATGGTCCCTTATTAGATCAGCGTGATTCTTGGACTGGATTTATGTCCCAAATTTATTGGTGTTTACGAGAAATTGGCTTTTTTAGCCAGAATCGACGGCGGCGTGTGGGGAATGTTTGACACTGGTCATCAAGGATCCGATAGTAGGCGGAAACTGTAGGAGAAATTCCTACACGGTGACTCGAGTGATGAAATGCAAGATATTATAATCACCTTGCGACGCGTGACATCCGCTTGGACACTACCAGAGGCTTTTTCTTGGTCACTGCAAGGGCCATAATGCAGGAAATCGTGGCTATTTTTACTTCTGGGCCCTATTCATTCATTTGCACATACTTCAATATCCTGGTCGTGGGTGTTAGGTGGAGATGTATTAACACCACCGTACCTAGTTCAAAATACTGTTAGTTTCTCACAAGGAAACCTTTACCACTGCGTCAAACGGATCTTAATGACACATCCTTTGGCAAAAAATAAGTAAATAATACGTTCCAGGTTTAACTGACATTTCCTGGTTTATCATCAAAACGGGTTTTAAAATCAGCTACCTTCAACACGGTTATGCTGGTAGTTATTCCAAGTTCAAATCGATGAATTTTATGCCCATTTGTTGAACTCGTTCTGCTGATAAACCAGGAAATGCTAGTTAATACTGGAACATATTGGTCCTTACTTTTTTGGCCGAAGAATCTATTCTTGAGTTATCATTAAGATCCGTTTGGCGCAGTGGTAAACGTCCCCTAGTTATCAAAGGAAGAAACACCAGAAGGAAATTGTCTAACCTCGCAATTCATATCTTAAAACCTCCTGGTGATTTCTAGAAGAGCGAGGAATGTATGAAAGCAGGAATTGCATGATTTCTTTTCAAAGGAACCTCCCGAATAGCCTGTTCTCTCCTCTTCATAGAGCAAATCCCGACGCAGGGACTTTCATCGCAACCGACAAACCTGCAGTCTCCTTTAACAAACCTCTGGTGCTCAACGTGCCCTCTTCCAAGCGGTAAAATGAAAGCGATAGTTACAGACCTTTTTCCACGCGTGTGTCGTGGGCTTGTAAATGCGTTTAAGCACTAGAAAACGCGCAGTGCCTTCGAGTGCTTCGCGGTGCATTCTTAGGGTGACTCAGATCGAGTCGCCGGAAACAGACACGCTTCAAAATTGTGAGTCATTCAACCTTTTGGATCCGCAATCAATTCGCTGAAGAGCAACACCGACATGTGCACCGAAACCAGAAGGCCTCCGTGGACCTCTTGAGGGGATGTAACAACGCCGCCGCCCCGAATAAGCCCCGCGATCACTTAGCAATCACAAAGCCCAACAATGGGCGCGCATGCACCGCAGACCGCGGCACAACAATGAGACCCCTTTTAATAATTGAATTTCTTTCCGTTATAAGGTGCAACACGCACTCCGCCGTCGCCTAGCGACGACGATCGCCTCTCAGCGCTATTTACTCCCGAGGATTTTTTCGCCCGAATTCTTTCCTTCAACGAGGTCATTATATTTTACTCGGAAACCTTACACAGGCTGCCAGGTAAACCCTCACTTCCTTCCCTCATTGTCTTCCCTCCCCTATTCACCGAGAGCGCCACCTGCCGTCTCCCGACACCCTTCCCACAAGCCATCACAAGAGGGCGGCGTTGCCAAGTCGACGGCTTCCTGATCCTGCATGTCACTCATTTTTATGAACGGCCTGAGCGGGCCGAGAGGTTTATAAATGCAAAAAGGTTAACCTTTGGGTGAGAAGTGGAGAGAAAGTCTCGCTCCCGAGATTAGTCACGCAAGCCGGGATCGTGAATCGGAAATACGGTAAATCCCGCGGGGGGGCGGATCGGGATTACATTCTTATTGGCGCGCAAGTTTTTGGGAGGTTAAGGAACGGAAATGGAATCAAAAATAGCGATCGGGTACCTTTAATACCACGGAGTCGGTGGAATATACACAATTCCAGCATTCACGGAGCACTGAAACTTTACCGCAGGTTGCCGATAGTCCTGTACCTCGGGGGATTGGGCCCCAGGGGGCGGATAAGCGGTTGGTCGCATCCGCCGACAATGAATATACCTCGGCAGCTAAGTTGATAAATCAAATTGATTAGCACGTAAATTGTAGGGTGACAAATCAGAAGTTTCGGATTCGTTGTCTCGATTGTTGCAGTAGTATTTTCCCCTCGTTTCCATGGTAACTATGCAGCGCCTATTTAGCTATCCGTTCTCGCTAACATCTCGCGAAATCTTTTGTCGTCTCACTAGTTCAATCGAAGACTTTGCTGGTAGCTGCTGTACTTTATATAAAAAGTAAGTACAATTGGTGGTAAGATTCTTTAAATATATATAGATACTGAACAGGTTCTTTTGGTACACACAGAACTCGAATATTCAGAGATAGACATAGAATAACTTTCAGTTGAGTAATCAATCATAAATGAAAATCGATCATTTATTTACGCCAGTACTTGCAGGTACGGGAATTGGCTCGCAATTAAAAAATTTTCACAAAGAAATGCCTTTTCCTTTCTCTGTCGCCATCAAATCGCTCTTGGGTAAGGAAATGATTCGATGAAACACCATTTTTCATACGAGGAAAAACATAAAAATGGCAGTAAAAGTTTTAAACCTACAGCGGTACAAATGAAAAAGGTCAATAGGATAACGAAAGCTTGTGCGTTTCTTTATTTCTGGTCAAATAGGTGACTCGTGACTCTTAGCAAAGTTTTTATGGCTTAGGATCCTTCCACGGGATGAAATAAAGTCGGGGACGAGTCCAATCTTCCTCGATGCGAGAAAACGGTCATTTTATCGCATCCTTCGGCTTTTTGTAGCCCAAAATACAACTCGAAATGTTTCCTAAGCTGTTACGTAACCAAGGTTACAGCAGCAAGGAAAGCCATACGAAATACCGGTTTTGGACAAATATTTTACAGGTTTAGGAAGCTGGCTGCACAAACTGAAATCGATATTTCGAATAACTCTCGTAACTTCAACTTTTCGGAAAAAAAACGGACTGAAATGACACCGTTTTCAATGAATTAAGAGTGTAAATTTAAGCTTTATTCATCACACATCCGTTACCGTAGAAACAAAAGTAAATATTTACAGAAAACCTTCGATTCATCAGTAGACGATGTTGCTAAGCAACGAATTTATTCCGAAACTTTCAACAAAAATGTGTCTGACTACATTTACATCCCGCAAGCCGCCGTATGGCGTATGGCAGGGGGTGTGAAGACACCGAACCTATTAATAAGCTACCTGATTGTTATTCCTGATGCTATCAGGAAAAAGAGATCAGTAATTGCTATCCGTTCTCGCTATAATCTCACGAAATCTCTTGTCGTCTCATCGAAGACTTTGCTGGCAGCTGATGCACTTCACATAAAAATCTGTAGAGTAGCTCATTTATTACATCACTTTTTAAGATCGATTCCAACCGAATTAAACATTTTTCGTTCAATTTTTGGTGTTTCGTCGCATAAGCTTATATGAAATTAAAGAATCAACTACCTCGCCAGATGGAGTTTTCCACCCCCAAAAGAAAAGTGGCAGAGAAAAAGAAACTCAGATAAAAACATTACTTTGCACAAAGTTTTAATAGAAAATAGCTGGAAAGTAATTTAATTGGAAGACGTGGAAGCTTAATTAATTTTGTCTACCGATATTTGGTGGACTATCATGTTATCGATGTAGAAATAAATACTAATCACTAGTACTATACCACAGAAGTTATTTTTCAGTTAATTCCAGCGTCTGAAGATGAACTGAAAATTCGAAATCATCGGTCGCCAGAGAAATACATACAGAATAACTGATTTGCATGTTTTTATACGTCAAGCTTGAGAAAAATCAACAGGAATCATAATAATGATACGTTATTATGAATATAAATTTAACCTTGATTCATCATACATCCGTTACTGTAGAAACGAAAGTAAATATCTGCAAAAAAAAACTTCGTTTCGTCACGAGGTGATGTTGCTAAGCAACGAATTTACTTCGAAACCTTGAACGAAAATGTTCCTCACTAATTCCATTTAAAACTTCGCGGGTAGCTGCTGCACTTTATATAAAACCACAGCAACCACCATTCAGGCGGATGACAGCATCTGTGGTACTCTCAACTACCATTAAAAGCCAGAAAGTAACTCCTCATCTCTTAGATATATAACATTCTATGCATCATTCACCCAAGTTAATCGCTAACTACATGGAGGGGCTTAATCTTATTAGATTTACTATAAAATGTAAAGGATACCAACGTACGCCGAACACGAAAAGAGCTCTTTCATAATTTCTTTTTCCTACGAAACATTTTTCCCTGCGATGTGCGACGCTCAACTTTCAGTACCTCTTCAAATCCCAATAGGAGAATTCGATCCGAGTGGTAGCTTTGATGGTTTCCCCTAGCCACCCCAACCCATCTCCAAACGAGACCCCATCATTTTGGTCTGGTCGCACCCTTGGGGAAACAGAAGGGCTCCTACGGACGCTGCAAGGGCTACTTTTTCTCCTCCATCTATTGACCTTCCTCCCTAGGGTGAGGACGCTACCTCCGAACAAAAGCACGCTGCCATTTGGCGCGCCAGTTGCTCGGAAAACGCACACCCCACCACCGTGAAAGAGTCGCCAATAAAACGTGCACTTTTTTGCACCGAAGCGGTACCTGCACCTTTTTCTTTCTCGCGCTGAATGATACAAGAAATAACGTGTTATATTTTTTAAAAGTTCTTTCGGGTTAAACCAACTCGACAATATCTGAAAAGACTTAAAAAAAAGGTAGAATACAAATAGAGATTTTGGGCACGATCAAATAGGGCACACCACTAGTTAAGTAATCAAACCGATCCATTAATTAAACCCACTATATTTACATTAAACCTGTTTCTCCCAAGCTTCTCCATGACAACGCCCCCTTTGTTTAATCTCAATCACCCCCAACGCATCAATAAGAATCTTTATGATTAGATTAAGTAATAGAATCAAATATAGTAGTCACATAAGGTAGATACGTAGATATACATTTACTCAACAAAATAAATATTTAGAAACTTCACCATTTTGAGATGCTGTCGACAAAAATTAGCAGATTAAGAAAACACGCCTAAATGGTCAGATGCGTGACCCTGTGATTCGTCAATGCAAATCAGATGCTATCATTAATTCTTACTATGTGTTTTAGATAAGCCTCAATTCCCGATTTAATCTTATAGGAAAATGAATGAGCTCCATTCAACAATGGAATTAGTCGTCAGGGGGAAGGTTTGTTTACAGCCTCGAAATTTCAGAAGTTTCGATTATTTTATCCAATTTCTCGCAATTTGAAAAAAAAAGTATTCGACCACCAAAATAGGAATCTTTATTTAGTTTCCCTTCTTTTTTGTACTCGTCTCGATTTCATGCGACTATTCTTTCCAATTTAATTTTGCAAAAGAAAGAAACCCTGCAAGCGATAAAATAAACTGAAATACATGAGCTCGGATTCAACAATTGGCTTCGTCGTCAAGGGGACGGGTCGTTCACAACCACAAAATTTCACGAAATGTTCGTGTATTTTATCAAAATTCTCGCAATGTCGAATCGAAATCAATGTTCCACGGCCAAAATATGAATATTCATTCAATTTTCCTTCTTTTGGTGCTTTTCTCGATTTCGTACGGCTATTCTTTCTGATTTAATTTTGCAATTGAAATAAAGCCTGCAAGCGATAAAAGTGAGTTTCACATGCATTTCTTATGGAAACTGTTTTAAACGTCTGGAGTCGAACAGTTGGGTGAATAAAGAGTAGCCTATTATCTGTCCGGGGAAGACATTTAACAATCTTCAAAGTTTAAAAGTTGTGCGACATCTGCTTCTCGAGTTTTAGGCGAACATACACACATATACAGATACAAACATTCTACTTTATTTATAAGATAGGAATTAGAATAAAACCATCACTATGCTACTAAAACAAATAATGTTTCCCGTTGCCATGATTCCATAGTTTTATTTGGAAAAAATAGAACAGCAATGAGGGAACACATAGCCCTATGTCGAGCACCCCTCTACATTAGCCCCTTCATCGCCCCTTGGGGTATGATACTGCTCCCTTAGGGCATTACCCCATTAAACCTAAACAGCGATGTAAGGGTAATGAAAGAAACCAATTATCACATTCATAAGGAATTCTAAACGGTTAAATGGGGTTGAACAGTTGAGCCTGGAAAATGCGGGAACTTTTTGCCAACAATAATAAGTTAACGTCTATCCAAAAAATCAATAATTTTGATGCCCTTTTTGCAACAACGTTAAACTCAGTGCGACCCAAGGAAAACTTCGATTAAACACTTATGGCACGTTCTTTGGCTATGTTTCACATCGACGGCATTTAGAGGCAATAACACGGGGCGCAATGCGGATTGCAGTAATGGCTTCCAGATATGGAGGAAATCGCCCAGGCCGTTGATCGTGGGTGTATAAGGTAATCTCGAATCCCAGAACTTCTTCCCAGTAGAGAAATCGCGTGAGTCGAGCTAAACAAAAGAAAATATGAGATGGTATCGATCCTCCAAAATTACTGAATAATAAGAAAATCTAGAGTGGGAACTGTCACAGACAGAATTCTGCGAATAAAATCGCAGGGGTGCCAACATGAAGTGAAAACATACATACGAAATTATTTCGAGAGATTGCGACTCACCAAAGTGAAAATAGATTAAGACCCTAAACGCATTTTGAATGGAAACTCGAGAAAAACTTATTTAATGCAATAAAACACCCAATACACCTCAAGGAATTAATAGGAATTAAGAAGAGAACGTCCGATGCTCTGGTAGGCCACATAAATTCCTGTAGTCTTCGCGGCCACAGATNTATTTAATGCAACAAAACACCCAATACACCTCTAGGAATTAATATGAATTAAGAACGTCCTATGCTCTGGTAGGCCACATAAATTCCTGTAGTCTTCGCGGCCACAGATAATGTATTTTGACGCATTTTTAATTTCCATAAGTAGCTGAAATCATTACTTTAATTATGCCAAGACAACGATGTTTTATAGGCTTAATAAGCACTCCGTATGTCGTACGTCGGCGGGCGGAACTCGTGTTCAGTGGCAAACGGAAAGTTCCGGATTACCAATTTCTGGGAATCACCCTATGACCCGATGATGGCGCGAGCCGAAACCGGTCGTTATATTAAATATTCTCTGTGGAAATGACGAAGTGCTTGCTTATTTTGTTACTATGGCTTTCCACGAAGTCCGGCCAAGTATGTACCATTGAATCTATGAGCATTTCGGAAACTATGTCTCCATTCTCAAAGGTTCCACAATTGGAAATAGTAGTAGTAGTATTGTTAAAATTGCTTCGCCAGCTGAGGTCATTTCGCAAGTGGGTCTCAACCGGGAATCGAACGCGGGACCGCTTTCACCGTTGCCCACATGGTTATCCGGGATCCCTAACTGGGAATAAAATGTTGATTGAAGTGTACCTTATTTTTCGCTATAAGGGAAGATTCCAACCAATTTCATTTATTCAACTTTGGTTATAAAGTGTAATGGTACAAAACTGCATTGAACTACAGGAAAGAATTAGCATAAGGGAAGCATGAAACTGGGTACTGAGTCCCCCGGAATGGTTTGTCAACCTCGGTATTGAGTCTTCATTTTTTACAAGTTCTAAGCTGTTTACGAGCAAAACATAGAACGCGGCAGATTCAAAACATCGGCTCTAATAGCGATAACAATGCAATCAATATGCATGCATCCTGACTTCGACATATCTCTACACCTGTTCAAGTGATTAAATTATCTTTAAACATGATTGTAGCCCACTGCTCGCAAAAACCGGATTAAATACGACGTTGGATACATTAATGATACGTTTCGTAAAAGAAACTATTACGAGAAATCAGTGAGCGTTACTCAAATGCTTCAGGACGGAGGATGAGAATCTCAAAAGATTTAAACAAAGACTAACTTAATAAGTCCAGAGAGAGTACGTTCTTAACAGATGTAGCCGATATCATGCGTCCTCCATGTCAATTCTAATCTTATATGCAGCAATACTATACATGCCGTAGATCCGACCTAACATATATTTGAATAAATGTTGACGGAAAAGGTAAATAATGATTGGAGGGTACGGGGATAAAATGTAATTGCGAAAAAGTAAGTTATTTGTGAAAAATTTTACAAGGAAAGTTTCGCGATCTTCATGGTGATGCGCGCGTATGACGTGGTTGCCTAACTTCGATTTTCAGTAGCTAATTTTGCGTTAAAAAATGCCTAGTTGTGTCAATGGTCGGACACGTGTCTGCTATTTTTGAGGAAGGGACATGCTCTGAAAGTCAAGCGCGAATCCGTTTCCCACAGACGTGGTACTTCCCTTGTGAGAGAAATATCAGAGAAATAGATGCTAGAAAAATTCGTTTCAAAAATTAATTTTTTTCCGCGAACGATACGTGAAAGTAATCGATTAGGGAAGTAGAGTCATGGTGCAAGCACCCCCTTCCAGACGCCGAAAGGCGGATTGCAGGGTACATATGTAAATGTAATGAAAATTGCTATTACAAGTACTCCACTACGAAAACAAAGAAGCATCACAAATTAATCCAAAGGCAAAGGACGAAATGCGTAAACAAGTTGCAACATCCCCTAAAATATGCAAAAAGAAACAAACAAAAGCTCCAAAGAAAACCATTGAATAGTTCGTGCCAAAAGGTAAACTTCAACACGGAAAAATGCTAATGAGTGATTAGAGCGAAGAAAATAATCTGTCCAAACAAAATTCCACAGCCACAAAAACAAAGAGGGAAGTCATTGGAAGGCCATGTTAACTGAAGTGCTAACACGGGAAAGTTTGAATCTAGGCGAGAGTCAAATGGGACACATTCGAAAAGCAGACGAGGAAAATAGATACATATCTATCAACCCGATGAAAGGAATAGAGTCTGAAAACTTACTTTCAAAGCCTCTAGTGTGTGCGCTGTACATATCGCCTGATCTGAACCCCTGGATGATTTTCTATTAACGTGGAAGGAGGGCCTCACCCCATTCTCATGAGATCTACCCAGAGGAAGTAAGAACGAGGGCACTGTTTGATAACGTCACGTTTCAGTGCAGATTCCCTAGCGACGAAAAAAAGTTGCCGCTTCTTTCTCCACACGAGAGAGCATCGAGAAAAACACAATTCTTGGCAGTAAAGGAGCGGAAACCTATGCATTAACATCCTACAATTAATACAAGGCCGTGGATAGTCAAGCAATATGAGGCCTTATGGTGAGAATTCTCTCGGGTCTTCTCCAATTCTTTCCGGTGCAGCCAACTAACCATAGGTCTCCGTCGAGCGCTGCAGAGGATAATTGCTATTTACTTGTTTAGTGCGCATAGATACCGGTAATTTCTTTATTTCACACTTGGACGATCACATTGTTGCAAATACTACATCTACACAAGTTCCCTTCAAGCCACCTTCCGGCATGTGGCTAGGGATGCACGACTCTACTTCTATACTACTACTATAGAGCCAGTATGCAAGCATGTATTTCCCTTTCTTATAAACTACATTTTTCATCTTTACATGAATCCTGCAAGCAACCTTTCAGCGTGTGGCAGGGGGTGATTACAATTAGATAAATCAAAAGTAAACCTCAATTACAAGGGCATGATTCTACAACCCTAATGGATTACTTACGCGTATCGTTTCCAAAAAAATATGAATGTTTGGAACAATTAGTTCTAATATCTATTTCTCTGAGGCCTATGTAACAAGAAGGACGCATAATGTCTGCTACATCTTCAAAGAATGTACTTTCTATGAACAATTAAGTAAACTAAGGGTGCCAGTCAATGGTAAAGGCTCCCTGAATAAATAAAGCAGTAAACAACGACAACCGAAGGAGAACGCCTTAGAGGAGCGCCATTCAATCAAAGAAAGCAGAACTTCTATTGCAACAGAATCTACTTTACGTTGACAATAGGTTATTAGATGCATGAGTAGATTTCGAAGTCTCAATCTTGCCCTAAGAAAGAAGTTATGTCCCCAGGAAATGAGTTATTTACTTAACGCATAGACAATCACCTTCGCTGCGTTGAATTTAACGATATATTAACGCCAATAATGAAGTAATTAGTCTGCTTACATAAAATGTTTCTTGCGTTAGCCGTTAAGTGGCGTGTAAATTAGTAAGCAACAAAACTAGTTAATAATCAACAATGAGGCTTGCGGCTAAGAAACGATAATTCCTCAGCTATCACGTAATTCCATCAATTACACCATTGCCATAATGCTTTAACGATCCTTGGTGTCACGTTCAACCTCTCTTCCCTCAATCCGCCATTGCACTGTCAATGTGTCGCGCTTTTTATTTCAGCTTCCATTCAAATTAAAGAGTGCGGAACGGTGCCCATATCTCACGAGAGGTCACGGAAAGCATTAACCCCTATATATCGCGAAGAGAAAGATTGATGATTCACTTTATTACTCCGCTGCCATACACTGTTCGGCGGTGATCTTTCTCACATCAACCTCTCACCAGATTCATCAGGCTATAATGAAATATATCTGCAGATTCCCGTTTCGTTTCCATGGGCACAGATTCCGTTCCTGGAGGAGGTCGTCGACATGAATAAGAAATGGAACTGGATCGACACTATCTACACTTCAAAGTTTCAATTAAAGGTGAAATGGAATCCAAAAGGACTTTTCACCCAATGAATGGCACCTTGATGACTTGGTTTCCACGGATACCAGACATATTAATAAGATTTCTGATTCAGAATGATGTACTGCAGAACACAATGGATTCTCCTACATTAAGGCAAGGGTGAATGAGGCTCAGAATATTTGATTGCATCCAGAGTATCAAATTCTCCTATTCTTGCACCCAGAGCCTGTGGGTGCATCGCACCCGGTCGGCGGCAAAAATCACTTTAATAACCAAAACGAACTGAGGTAAGAAAAATAAGTGTAAATCAATTACAGAATCAGGAAACGAAGCAGTTTCAGAAAATAAATTCAAATTCGTAGTTCGGAGTAATTCACAGTCAAGGGCCCAGTGATAGAGAATTTTGATAGATTTACAAGTGAAAAAATTCGTAAACTTTTTCGAAAATAAACAACCCATCCCTTTGACGACCAAAGAAATTGTTGAAAATTGATTCCATGATATAAATACACGAGGATAATCATTTAGTATACTTTTCCATAAGAAATGTACGTAAAATAGGTTTTTGTTACCCGCAGATGTTGCTTCTTTTACAAAATTGAATTAGAAGCAATAGTCCTACGAAATTGAGACAAGCGTCACGAGAAAGGAAAATGATCGTATATTCCTATTTTAGTGGTGAAATATTAATATAGATCCGAACTTTGGAGGATTTTGATAAAAAACACACGGATATTTCGTAAAATTTTTGGGAAATAAACAACCCATCCCTTTGACGACTAAGGCCATTGTTGTATGTTGGTTTCATGAATTATCACATGTAACTGCTCGGGGATAATCAATTCTTATAAAAAAATTACGTAAAGTAGGCTTTCATGCCTTGAAAACAGTAGAATAAATATTATAAAGAATGGTAAGAAATATATAGAGTTATTATGATCTTACGACGGAATTTTTTTGTGCTCGAGGACCAGTTATATACGATAATAGATATATTTCTAAACTACATTAANGATGTATTTTTAAACTAAATTAAGTTCCTTCATGCTTGACGGGGGCGTTAACTAGTAAATATATAGATAACAAACAATATAAATAATTACAGTCAAAAGATGAGGGCAGGATTAGAACTATAATCTCCTCTCTGAGGAAAAGAGAGTTCCCTCGAAAAAATATGCCACTTCTGTTGGGAAAACTTCACTGAAAGGAAATCTCGAGGAAAAACAAGGTTATTTAATTAGAATCGCATCAGAATAAGAGTTTTTTCACGAATTTAAATCTTAAAGACTCTGAGCGACACAAAAAAAGAGTCCCATCCGGCTCTTATGCACTGTTATTCTGAGGGCACGGCTTTTTAAAGTATCACTGCTTAAGTGAATCAGCCGTTTTATTGCTCCGAATTAGGAAACACTTTTTATCTCAATCTCTCGGAACTTTTCTCTCATTAGAACGACTAACTTTGGTTAATTAGGCCATTTGCTAACTGCTAGCTAAATGTTTTTTTTTTTAAAGCTCTCCTGATGATGTATAGAAAGCCCCCCTTGCGGAGGAAGTGAGAATTTCTCGTTGGGGTCAAAATAACGTATCGTTTTTTGTGCTCAGCCGAAACTCTTTTTTCCGAGAATCCCAGCTGTGCTTATCCTCTTTTTATGGGTATATATTCAATCAATGTCTCGTGCTAAAGATAATCCTTATACAGTCAAATGTCTTCTTTTGGAACCGCATCATCATAAACGAATTTTTTCAGTTTTTTTATACTTAGTAGGATTAAGAAATTATTTCAACATGTTCACCACTCGCACAATCTGGTCTAAATGAATACATTAGATGTAAACAATAAGGAAATTTTTTCCCTTTTTCGGCTACCTAATGCTGTTATCATATACGTTTAAAATTTTAAGGAAATCAGCCACTTCAAAAACATTTTCTCTTCGAGTTCCTGATGTAAAACAAAAGTATTCACGAAACCGCCGCCAAAAATGGAACCCTGACACCCTCTATAATAAACAACTGGTTGGTTATTATTGAATTGATTATGTTGAATTATTATGAATAATTACAACAATGATAATTTTCACATCAAGACGACTAACAATGCCCTCACTTTGTTACTAAAATCTTGATTAATTTACACCAATGTTTCCACGTAAGCAATCCCATAATAATAGAAAAACGAAACTCAAAAGTACGTTGCTATGGATTTGATACAATTAAACATGATATACGTATCATGTTACATATAATTCGGAAATTAATCACGTTTCCATTGTTTACTACATTAAATTATACTTTTCATCTCTCAAGGGGTTAACGCATTCGGGTTTGATGAAAAGCAGTCCCGGGTTCGATTCCCTGCAGGAGTCCACGAAATTACCACAGCTCTAGAAACGCTATTAACAATACTTCTACCACTAACAACCAACTAATTTTAAAAAACGCTGTTTAGATTTATTAAGGAATCAATCATGTAAGTGCGTTACTACGTTACGAAGGGAGGGTCTGTGTATCCAACACAATTGAAATGTTCTAATGAACAGAGTAACAGGTGTGGCTAAAACAGAATTAAGCCGCTAAAATAAACAACCTCGCAAAATTCAGCGCGAAAATCGCTAAACTTGTATATAGGCGACAGTAGCATATATGGTAAAATATCTGAATTACATTGAGACAAAAAAAAAGTTTTATACGCGTCAGCCGGAAAAGCCTTGGACAACAAGTCCTGCAATTACTCAAGTGATATACAATAATTCACTCCAGTCGGCATCTCGCAATACGCATTCTATGCAGAGAGAAAAATAAGAGATGCGTCTTTCTCAATTTTTCAATGACTCATTAGTTTGACAGCTTCCAGAGAAAAACAAAAGCCTACTCCAATCAGCCAACCCATATATATCCCGACGCACTTTCCAGCAACACTTCCCCACGAACGAAATTCATTAGTGCTCGACTGTGTGTTCCGATTGCCATCAGCAAATCCTCTCGCTGACGCAACAGGGACACGAAAGCGTCACCCAAAATGTAAACAAGAGTCGAAAACATTCCCCTCGCCACCGCAACGATTCGCTGGAATGCGGTTCTTTTCGGGTAACCACCGATGGTGCGCTCTGCAAAAACGGGGTTTTTACACACTCGGTCGATTAAGAGCACCTGTTCGGAATGTCACGTGTCCTTCTGGGAAGGGCACCCCATTCATGCGGGGGGCGATATATTCATGGGAAACCCTTTGGAGTACATTTTTTGTACGTCATCTTATCGCTTTACGCTTCGATGAATTGCGAGGTCATTTCGGGAACACGTATCATCAAAGAAATTCGTATCGTTAAAGTAAAGAACATATATTTGGCTAAGTACTCATTCATGAATAGTGGGTTTAAAGACTGGAAGGGTTTGCCTGAAGAGTTCTTCACTCCCTTACGTAACAAAAATGGGGTTTAGAAAAAGATGTAAATTTTATCGAGATACAGAAATGTGAATTGTGTAAATATGCTATTTAAATTAAGATTCAATGTGATGTAAATGGCGTGACGTGTTTCAGAGATGATCAGTTGAGTATTGTGTACACTTAAATAAGTGTATGTTTCTTGATTTACTGCCACCAGACTTGTGTCATTCCGCGGACAAATTTGGTAAATAAACATATGGTTCAGCGTTTGCCGAAACGTGTTCCGCGTAAACTGACGAAGACTGGCTAATGATTCTCAATGCAAAATCAAGTCTAAACGCGTTTGAAAATCATGGAGTACCCTCTTTGCCAGAAGTTTGTGATATCGCTGGACTCTTATTCACTATAAGTATTTGTTACTAATATCCACCAACACTAGCGTTTACGCTAAGTTAAGTCCTGTTCCTGAAAATCTTAAGTACTGATTTGCACGACTAAATACGGGATATAGAGATTCCCGTACACAACGAGCGCGATTTTCGGGACCAAAGAAATTTAGCGAGATATCCATAACTGATCTCCAGCCCATCCTTTCCTTTTTCGGACGAAAACTAAACTGAATCCAGAAGAACTCTGAATTGTGAGACTCTCTCCAGTTGTCTTGCGATATCCAAAAGCTAAGTTGGCAGAAAAATCGCAAATTTTACACATTTTATTATCGAAATCATTACCGGACTGATCTAATTAATCATTTATTGGCTTGTTTATTTTCCTTGACGACGATAACAATGGTAAAACCGATAGCATCGTCCTTGTTGCGTGTATAATGGAAGTAGTACTTCAACAGCAGGGGGATAAGTGTGACAGAATACTCTGATTTCTAAGAAGCAAAATACGAAAATCTTAAGAAAGTTTATACCATCCTGAGAGGGCGGGTAGCTGAAGATAATTTTAAGATAGAACTGATGAAAATTGAGGAATTGCGCTAAAATCCGCAAGGAGATGACAAAGATTCGTGGAAACTTCATAATATGAAACGATACTTAGTTTTATAAGTGAAATGAATGGGTTCTTACAGAAATAGGCAAAGGGAAACACATTCTCATTTCGTGCAGTATGCCATTATGCATCGAACGAAATGAAAACAGATCACGCAATCCTCAAAGCATTCCCATACTTCAATCACGGAGCCGAGGCGCATTTAACTCGACGTATTAATCTTTTCGAGAGCTCTCAAAACGGTAAGCGAGGTGAATCAATGTTTATTAAACCTCTCGAGAGAGGGCGAAGTAAATCACTTGGTACGAACTTGGGCTGTCCGACAACAATGCATTATGGAACCATAAAACATGAGAACTGCGTCCCCTCATTAATGTTATCTTTAGACGGACAGAAAAATTGAATCCAAATCGTTCCCAGGCTTTTCTGTTTCGCGGCATACCTAATTAAGCAACCAACGTACCGTGGCACCCCTTTGGCTATCTCACCCTATCACTGGCTAACCGAATACCAACTGTAAACAAAGTAACAGGTGCGAAGCGTAAAGGAGGATGGATCTCGTCTTTTGTTTTCGAGCTAACTGGAAATTGATTGTTACCGAGCGTAAAATGCCCCGCGATTGTCGAATAATTCCGCAACAATGCAGCGAATGAGCCAACAATGGTGGCATCTTGCCTTTCGTTTCCACACAAAATGGAAATTGATTGTTGCCGATTGTCGAATCGCTCAGCAACAACGCAACGATTGACCGACAATGACACCGATTGTCGAGATCCGGTTAACTCTCGATATTGGCGGAAAAGCGGGAATTTTTCGCTAAACCGCGCGGAAAAAGGGAAATTTCGACGTCTTCCCATTCAGTGGCCACGTCGCTCCAGAGCCAGCCTCCGTGGAATTCCGATGGAAATCCAATTTTCCACCACAAGCTGATCGGGTCGGAATTTTCTAAACGCTCCCGTCCAGCTGGCCAATCTCCCATGTCACTGCGAGTCGTGTGAACGCACCCTCTACAATCACCGAGGCCGGGGGAGGAGCCAACGAATATTAATAGCCCCCAAGTAGGCGAGGGTGGAACACAACCAATTGCGCCAATAAACTTTTCTTCCACTTGATTAATGTAAAAACACTTCAATCTCGTTCGAGTGCCTCGGTGGGGATGCACGTCACGCTGCTGTGCTTTCCCCTGTGAAAATCTTTTCGAAGGCGTCCGTAAACAACGAAGATCATCGACCGACCAAAGACAAACCTGTGTCTTATCGTGCGTTTCGGTGATACGTGGATTCGTGTACGGATTTCTGCTATGGGAAAGTCACGCTGGGCTAAATCGACGCGTGTTCTAAACGCGGAGTAGACAAATCTGCTATCGGTGGATAGCTACGTGCAAATAGGGTAAATACATAAAGGAATAATAGAAAAAACAATTCCTAGAAAAGACTGAGAACCAACAGTCCAGTTATACTTCAAATAGCGCTGCAAGTCAACAATGGCGGCTGTGTTAATTGTTGATATTTTCTCTCTCGATTCACAATTCAACAATTTTTCGTCGATCGTTGTTTCCTTACACTATAATTGTTTATAACTTCCGGTGTCAATTCCAAATATGTCTCCTCCGACTCATAATTAATTCAACTCAATTTGCTCTCTCATTATTATTGCACAATTCTGCCGAAGGATGACACTAGATATGTGGGCGAAGTTACATTATTCACATTCTACAACTAACACTTTAGTTCTACATATAAAAATATATATCAATGACACAGTAGATAATGTAAGGAGCAGGATTAGATTATTTGCCGATGATACCCTCATATACAGGGCGATTACGTCAGATGAAGATAGCATAATCCTTCAGAATGACCTAAACGTTATATCAAAATGGCGCGAAGACTGGCAGCTTGATTTAAATGTAAAGAAGTGCGTTGCTATGATTTTCACGCGTTCCATGAATGTTAACGGCTTGCAATATGAAATATCAGAATATCCCTTAGAGTTCGTGAGTCATAATAAATATCTAGGAGTTACAATTAGCAGTAGTTTATCATTCAAAGAACATATTCGTGATCTTATAGGAAAGACTAATAAAATGCAAAGATTAACAAGTAGAACTCTTAGAGGATGTCAATCAAGAGTCAAGGAAATTGCTTATTTTTCTTTGGTCAGACTCAATCTCGAATACTGCAGCGCAGTGTGGGATCCACATGAAGTAGGTCTAATAAAAATAGTCTCAGATTTAGAGATGGTTCAACGTAGAGCGGCACGTTTCGTTAGCGGAGATTTCAGATTCGATAGCAGTGTTACGGCCATGATAAACTCCCTCGGATGGAGTTCACTACAGGATAGAAGATCAGAATACAGACGGAAGCTGTTCGATAAATTCATCAGCCCAGAATTTTCAGACGAGGTCGAAGACATCATAATTCCAGTACAAATTGAACGCGATCTACGAGAGGCGTCGACCAAGCGATATAAGGAGATAATCGCTAGAACAGGTAGCTACTTCTGGTCGTTTTTTCCTCGGAGCATTAGAGAGGCTAACAGGATAGACTAGGTATGAATATTTGGTGTTGATACACCCCCTGCCGTACGCCAATCGCGGGGTAAAATTCTAAATCTAAAATCTAAATCATTAATACATTATAATGCACTTCATATTTAATATCCCGCACGATGTTGTTTATTTTGCGAAACTTCAAGCATTGTCATACCCCCTTCTCAACTCTAATTACTTCTTTCCCAACACTAATTACTTATTGCCAATTGCTACTGTTCTGGGAAGTAGTTCCTTAGCCATGAGTTCCCACAGTGGGAGAATCAACGTCATCTTCTTAAGGGAAAAGGTAAAACTTGCTCGTTCTTCATATTTTATTCTTCCATATTACTCTGGGGACTTTATGTGAGTTCATTATACTTTATTTCACATGAACGTTGATTCATGGGTGGAATAAAGGTAAAAAAAATCATCATTACTAATTTTTTTTACATACTCTGAGCAGTTGACATGAGCCTTCTGGTATTGTTTCGACGGGAAAATTCCTCTTCCTCAGTTTCGACCAATAAAGATCGCTTCCAGAGAGATTTTCATCGATGCCGGTACTGTTCTGGCATCTGAATACTTCCTTCCTAATAAGGTCTTTCGCCATGAAGTTATGTCAGCAATGAATATGAGCAATATCGCTCGATCCCTATCACTGTTTTAAGATATTAGTCACGTACACAGCCAACTTTTTCATGCGATGGATTCCGCCAAACACAATGGAACGGGAAATGATTGACGTGTAAGTCACTGTTGCAATATCTAGACTGCTCATGAGCGAGACCAGAATTTTAATGAGCAGGAATACCTACGTTACACCTTTGACGGCCATTGTTATCGATTATTTGATTAATAATAATTATTATTACTGTTATTCATTGCTATTATCGCGACAATAAATTTCCGTTGTTATTATATGCTTAACAATTATTATTTTCATTGTTGTTTATTAATCATTATTGTTCCTCACTGTTAATGATAATTCGCAAAGTACGGGAATCATGATATCGCGTATTCCGTCGTGCAAATCAGTAGTTAAAAATTTCAGGAATGGCTTGTGCCTTTATTCAGCAAGTCACCATTGTCTTTTAATAGAAAGGTCGAAAAAAATGACATTAAAAGTATCCGATTCTCAGAGCGCTTTCACCAAATATGTTTGACATTAGATTTAAATTCCTAAACATAAATATTGAAAAATTATTAGAAAAAATGAAAAGTAATCCGGCGATTAACAATGCATTCCTTTTCATTTGAATGAATATTACAACGCAATAATAATCGTATTTGAGTAAATATTACATCTTCAGGTAATTTACCCTGTCAACCGCTGAAAGGGGACATACGGGATACATTTAAGTTAACGTTAGTACCCCGCCAGCCGCCGTAGACGGGGTATGAAAGCACCGAATTCTCCAATTAGCTATCTGATAGGCATTTCCAATGCTAACTGGAAAAAATACAAGTAATAGCTATTCGTTCTCGCTAAAAAATTGCGAAATCTATAAGTTTAGATGTAAAGGCCATCTTGATTTGATTTGACATTCTCGACATCATCTCGAAGAAATGTTCAGTTTCTGAAACCAGCTAGGTCAGACGAAAAACATCAAATCACCATGAAGAGGCGAAAGTTTTCCACCACCAATCAAACTGTTATCTTCGCATGGATGTTAATCTTCATAGAACAACGCTTCCCACCGCTTAGCTCGGTTAATAAAGGAAATGGAAGGATTAAGTTTATTTTTCAGCACTTCCTTTCGACGAAGAAAAAAGGTATTCACTGAAAGAGAGACACGGATCTACTGTTCGAAGGCTAGGGACTTATCGTTGAAGGTTCAAGGGAACCTCTCACCGATGCCCCTTGTTATCCTGACAATGGACGACCACACTTTCGCTACGGCTGTTGGATTGTGGTCGAAGCGATTCTCATCCCTAATCTGCAACGGACGCATGAAATCTGCTAAACAAGGCTCCCCGCGATGCCTCTCACTTTTATGCCCACTTTTACCAGCCTTGCAGAGCTTTCCACAGTTCAAGACTCGCTGCCCAATTACAGCTTTTGCTTTGTGCGATTTGTATGAAACAACGGAACAAATTAACGCGGAAAGATTCCTATTTCATGTGTCTTAACTGGGCCCTCTCCAGTGGGATTTACGTTTCAAAATATCAACCAAAACTCAACGAAATCCCTCTCAAGGAGTTGACAGACTATAAAACACGCAAACCACGAAAATTATAAGTCATAATTTCGAGTACACCTAATGACTTCAATAATGACTTAGGCCCCAGAGTCGCCAAGTGAGCAACGCGTTCGACTTCGATGAAAGCGGCCCCGGGTTCGATTCCCGTGGCGAACCTACGTGCGAAAAGATCTTCATTGTTGAAGCACTTTTAACAACAATTTTTAAAATACTTCTAACAATACTACATAATAATGACTTAATCGTTGCATTATAGTCGCATTAAGATATTGAAGAATGTTAACAATAGTGTAAACATCAACAATATAGTATTTTATTACTATACATCTACATAAATACCCTGCAAGCCGCCTTACGGCGTGCGGCAGGGGGTGTAACCACCAAGCGTTTGAGTTACCTCTTTAACTTATTCATGTCGCGTACCGTTCGTGGAAAGAATGAGTCCCTAAAACGACTTGTTCTCGCATCTATTTCTGTTATTCTAGGCTCATATTCGGATCGGCCGAAGTAGCAGAAGGGGGTCGCATGACACTGATTACATTACTGTCTTTCGCAAATATACTTTCTCTGAGCAATTGCAGAAAATACCTGGAGAAGATTATGTGTAAAACTGATTTTGACCAAGGAGCACCGATTTTATAACCCTTAACGAGTACTCTCTGAAGAGTACATTCAAGATGTAGGGGTGATGGTAGGGTCAGTTGATAGGACTTTGAGGCTATGTAACCGCGTTATAAGGGATGGTCAATCGAGCGTTTATTGGGTGGATTACTCGTTCGTCCGTTACTTGAGTATTGTTACGCGGTATGGAATCCAAACGAGAAGGGCGTGATCTTGTCATTTCGAAAGCAGTGTGTCAGAATTGATCAAAACCCTCGGCTAGGAATCTCCTAAGGATAGAAGAACCAAGAATAGACGCAAAATGTTCCACAAATTTTTAAGTGCAGATTTGCACGACAAAATATGCGATATCGTTATTCCCGTACTCAGGGAGCGTGATTTTCGGGACCAGGCGTCAAAGACAACGTAAAATACATGCATCACCAAAGAGCTAGTATATTCCCGTAAATACACATTTGAATGTTTATGAAAATTGGTATCATAATTCGAAGGATTAATGTAATTGCTTGCCACATATTTAGCGAGAAATTCAATCGGTCCTGAAACTGAAGTTCATGCCAATTACTAACAACAAATCCCAGGTTCCCATGCTTCC
The DNA here is from genome assembly GCA_000376725.2 of Ladona fulva. Taxonomy (NCBI): domain Eukaryota; kingdom Metazoa; phylum Arthropoda; class Insecta; order Odonata; family Libellulidae; genus Ladona; species Ladona fulva. The sequence goes on along the minus strand of KZ309207.1, from coordinate 51,221 downwards.
GTCAATTAATTATTGTCCATGAAAGGATTTTTTAAATCAAATTTTTAAGTCAACTATCATTCACCAGATTTGTGCATGGTGTTTATGATAATCCATAACAGAGATACGATTCGACATTATTAAATCCTATACGCGCTCACTTATTTACATTTGTAATTACACGAATGAGTCTGCAGCTGTGGAAACATTTACGCAATTCGTCGATCTTCGAATCGTTTGTAAAACGAATGGACGAATAAACAACGCCTGCGTTGTTGTGACAGTCGCAGAACTTTACAATTTACAAGCATTCATAATAGTTGATTACCAAGATGGTATGATGTGACATCATCGTAAATGTATGTAAAAATCCATTCGTCTCCATGGTTACGATAATAAAGCCACTTGTCCTTTGAGTAAAACTTATGGGAGTCAAAACCTTATGGGAAACACAGCTGAAATAATCACCAAATCATTTGTTACTTGAATTCACGTTATCATCATTGAATAACAATGCAACCGGGTAAACAATGAGTTAAACAATGAATAGATTTTAGATATTAGATTCATACCCCGCAAGCCGCCAGCGGCGCTTGGCAGGGGGTGTTGCAACACCAAGGACCTAATCAAATCCACCGTGTTCGCATCTCTAAATCTCTGCGGAAATAACTACCAGAAGAAACTATCTCTTTTAACAATTACTTCCTTTTAACGCTTGGTCGTCGTAAAGTGGTTAAGAATAAATGCAGTATTGCCCACTTCGCAGTGAAAAATCAAACATTTGAGTCTTTCCCTTAAACAGTGACGTATTCAACGGTTAATGCGAGCCATTTGCGAACTAACATCGCGTTATACTGGTAACACGCGTACCGCAGCTCAACCCAATACGACTCGGTTTCAAGACTCCATTTACTCTACTCGGAAGCCCACGCACCCCGGGTAACGTCCTACGAGAAATGAAGGGCCCACGAACAAGGTCGCCCAATGGCGATGTGCTTGCTGGGAAGCCATCGAACGTATGTACTCAAGAAAGGGAGAGGAGCGCGACTGTGGAACACGCTCCGTTTTATATTTGCACTACGAGAACGCCGATTGAGTTCGGGACACCTTACGGTTGAACCGGGGGGTAGGAAAACATGGGGTGAGGACAGATTTGTGAACTAGAATTCTATACTTAGGCTGCAACACATCTGCAACTTCTGGTAGCGAAAGATTAATGTAAAGATGATAACAACGACAACAACAATGCGACTTTATTCGGGATGGATTAAAGTCGAATTATTATCAATAGGTAATTTGGAATTATCACGTACGACACGAATATTGCTACGTCGCTATGAATATAAACACATATTCTTATATTATTTAGTCAACAATACAACTTCCAGTACCGAAGGATTAATGTAAAGATGATGATAGTCATAATGATGATGACGATGACAATGCTGATGATAATGATGGCGATAATAATAATAACGACAACAACAATGCGACTTTATTTGGGCGGGATTAAAGTCGCATTATTATTATTAGATAATTGGAAAGTATCATGTTTATGGCGATTATTGATACGCCACTAAGAATATGAAAATTAATTAGTCAACAATAGCTCGTTTTCATTATTGTCACAGAGATAAATAAATGGACGATATACTTTCACAAATCAACAGCGACTGTACTATATTAACACTACTAGGAAAAAGTCTGATTCAAAGCAAAAGAGAAAAGCATGGGTAACTAAAAAATAAAATTGTGATTAACTCCAAGTTACATTTAAACGAAAGCTGATGATTTTGAGATTTCGATGCCAATTAATATCCGCATACGCTGAGAATAATTGGAACACTGCGTTACCGAAATGACTCTTTCGAACGATTCCAACAGATAAGACCTTACGAGGAATAATTCTGTAGATAATGTAAATATTTGAAGCTTACCGATGCAACGTCCACCCGATAGTCAAATGGAACAATAGGTATACCCATCCAGAAAAAATACGCGATTGATTAATTAATATTAATGAATGCACAGTTACCTGTCCAACCTGATTGTTAAACAATGAAAATTAATTACAGTAGCAATTCCTACGAGTTTCCATCTAAAAGAAAAACGTTAGCACATAATATTCGAAACGTATTCGAGTCCGCAATATAAAATTAAGTAGCAACTGCCACTGACACACTGGTATCAAACTATCGAACGATTCCTCGGCAGAAAATCTGAAATTTATAAAGATTAATTTGAAATGAATATACTCCTGTTTTCCCTGCTTTATTATTAAATAACGATAATTTGTTCCGATGATATTTTTTTTTAAATTCGATACATTTTGATGAATCGAACTTGGTGATATTTCCTAGCGAACTTAATTCCCTCGGTATGAGTGATTGATTTTTTGGGGGGGAAATAATTAAGATTGATACCAAAACAATTCGCTGTTGTTTCTGCTAATTAATAAATGAATAATGTATATTTATTAATGCCGAAAATAATTAGAGGCAACCTATCGCCAACAAACGCTCCATAGATTTTTTACGCCATAATTTAGCGAAGCTCGCGTTACAATTTCCATAATCCATAATTTAGAGGGGAACTAAATCAGCATTCATCATAAATTGCGAAGCCGCATGGGTATTTTCTTCGATTCCGGTGAGTTTGGAATAACCCCCTCTTCACTGTCATTTAAAACATTAATAATCGAAACAATTGGACGCAGTAACCAGGCGACACATTCAGAAATAACAAAACAACAGACTCGGCAACGCCAAAATAAACAGAATTTTAATTTTTGCAATAATATAAACAAGCGCTGTGTTGCAATGTTCTATTCTCTCCTCTTTGTCGTCGATGTTTCTTCTTTTGTGCCTCTGTAAAGATGGAAAACTGTTTGGAACACGAGCAATGTCGTTAAGAATCTTCTCACATACGCCTGAACCAACGCTGCGGTCTCAACTGTCCCAGAACGTGATCCTCCGGTGCCTCCTCTCGTTTCCAAGTACCACTGAGGTCAGCATCAGCTAACGGACGGGGCGTTTGGACCGATTTCCAACTATGAAAAGCCGTTTTTGACGAACGTATCCAAGTTATGATTTCTCGGAAGCACGGAGGGTCGAAATCCAACGAAATGTTACTCTGTACAGCAATGTTTGAAGTTAAAACCTTAGTTACATCGGATACATTTAGACGTGAAGTATCAATGGGGTACCCAGAACCTAATGCATGTTATATATCATCACAAAATTTCAAAAAAGATGACTGGTCACCGCTTTTAATTTCAGTATTTCGAAACGATTTCAACGGATTGTAAAATTCAAATGTATTCACCATAATCTTCAGGTTCGCAGCAATACATCGATTGCAAAAACTTGCAATTTTTTTAATAACAACGAAATACATTATTTACATTTTCCACAGAAATAGTTACAATCAAAAGCAGGTAAACGAAGTTAAGCATGCATTCAGATTTGGAGCGAAAGAAATTTTCGGAAAGAACTATTAAAGCTATCCTACACGCTGAAAGAGTTAAGGAACGAAATTCTACTTCCATACGAATAATTTTTAACGAGTCCAACGGCAAAGATCGAAATTTTGGAGGGCACAACTTTAAGGACAGCCTGTATCTGCTTTGAAAGAATACATCAGGGTCAAAGCAAGGAGGACCTAATAAAAATGCGAGGGACGGAGGAAAATCTCGGGAACGCCCCACAGCGAAACGGCCGAGACTTCTTCAACAGAAAGGGAAACCTCCTTCCATTGCAGAAGACAACTTCAGATTTGGACTGACGCACTTAATTTCGTATCTCATGCGAGATGGAATATTCCCTTAATAGAATCTGCCCGCAAATGGGCAAACAATGAAGGTTCTCCCCTGAATGAACAACGCAGCTCAAAATAAACATCCCCGGCGACGACCTCTCCCCATTTGCAGACTAACCAAAAGCTCGCTTCCCATTGTTGCGGGACAATGGCTTCGTAGAATGAGACGTGCTGACCAAGGCTTCAGTCCCCCAACGCCGAGGATCTTTTAATTTAAACCCAAATGCTGCGCTAGCGTCTTGGAAATACACGACCGCATCAGTAATTTCAACTCCCGGCTCCGATTACATCCTCCGACTAAAATAGTCGACGCATTTCAGAGGGGGCGAAGATGGCGACACCTTTATGAAGAGAGAAAATCTCAGAGTAAACACAATTTATCAGCTCCGAGAGCAATCATCCGTCGAAAGAGAGATGGCGGTCGCCGTTAGTCACGCGTGTTTGACGTCTGAGTCAGCGATAACGCATTCCTCCATTAGCAGGTCACGGTGCGATATCGGTGCACGAAGAGTCCTTTCCGAGGGCGCCGACGTGACGCATGAACCGGGGCCGAAGAACTGTCAAAGAGAGGGCACTCTTTAATCCCGCCAGACGCTTCTCAGAGGCCCACAAAGAGCTACGAGACGAAATGAGGGAGAGGGAACCATTTGGGTGGCTGAAGATTGGAAGGAAAGCAGCCGGACCAGAGGCTGAATGCAACGGGCGCACTTCCCTTTCAAATGGAGAGAAAGATCACGACCGTATGATTCCGTATGTGCGATTATCGGTTCCCCATAGAGCGCGGAGGCACCCGCCGGATCGCACGTATCATTCGACAATGGGTGACGTCATTGTTTCCGTGACAAATGGATAAATAATAAAAGTAAACGAACAAAAATACATCCAATACCATTATTGTCATATGATTCGATGAATTTGGCCTTTTACCATAAGAAATCGGTCATTTGTTATTAACATTACGCCATGTGAAATATTTATTTTTATTTACAATAATAAACTTTGTCATGCATAGACTTATATTGTCCTTTTCAGTTAAAACGTACTATTTTTACTTTTAGCGGAAAATGTCTGGAATAAATGAGTGTATTTGTATGCGAGGAGATAGCTGTATTGTAATGTTGTATTGTTATAGCTACAAGATATTTTTATAATACTAATGTTTTATTTTTGTTGTTTGAATTTATAAGCATTGCAATAGTGTATTGTGAAGCTAGATGATAGATGTAGTAAGCAAAAACGTTGTATTTTTGTAATTAGCACTGTACGATTGTGTAGCGTAATGTTGTAGCAATTGAAAAATAGTAATAAGTTACCACCGGGTTGTAAGTCCATCTGTAACGCGTGTAATGATAATAATAAATAACAATAATAATGAATGCCATTAAGGCTTTCTTCGACTGTTACAACATCAAGGGCGTTTCTTACTTATCCAATCATTCTACAACAATGTAGGAGTATACAAATTTGCGAATTAATAAAATTTCCGACAATTAATGGGTAATTGTTGTAATTACAAAAGTATATCAACCAGTAACAGGAATCGACAATGGCCAAGTGTTTACAGTTACGGACAAAAATGGACCAATAACTACGGAATTCGCTAAGCGACGAGAGTTAAACATCACGATAGATCTAATCGCCACAGTAACTAATTATTCATCGATGGACCATCAGACGAAACATAATTCAGATTCAGCGTCCAAAATTTGTTCCTTTGACCACGCTGCAGGGAATCAAACGCCGAAATTAACCAAGAGGCGAAAATGATTAGTTGGAATACGAAATGTGCCGATGGGGAGGAAGAGAAAAACGTATGCAAATGATTAAATCCGGACAGTAATAGCAACAGCCAGCTCGTAAAAAACGGCACATTTTAATGCACGCCACGCCTCCCTCCGGAGTGATCAACAGATAGTGGGCCCCATAATTCGTATCCACCCCACGAAAGATAAAATCACGCCGAAGACGTGTGTTTCTATTTAATACTTCCACCAACGCCTTCGTGACACGGGCCCGGAAGGTGATGAAAATGGGTGCTGATCGGATGCGGGAAGATATCGCAGCGCACATTTCGACTGTTTTTTGCGGCTGAGGAGGCGAAGCCAGACGGAATGGCCGTGATTGCCGACACAATCTGGTGTGCAAAATCCGATCCTTTTAAAATCGCGGGGGATGAATGCCGCTCCCGGAGCAGATAATGAGCAGGAAATAATCCCGTTACCAGACGCGTGGGGGCGGACATCGCCGCAACTGCATCTGAATAGCACGGATTTAGGAGTCGACTATCACATGACCCCGGTGCCCTCAAGAGCATGACGGCCGCAAAAGAGGGCGGCTTTTTTCAAGGCGAGTCTTTTGAAGGCCCCGATTCTCCCTTCGTCTGCTACGGTACGGTTTCTTTTATCCACGCCCAAGCGGAGCACACATCGTTTTAATGGGGCTACAAGAAGTTACTCGTGATTTGCTTGTCGCGACAATGAATCGACACCACTTTACCATCCGATTGTTGACGAAATAGAGGACCAATTAAGCTGCTCAACGCAACAATCCAACCTACCAGTTACAATAATGATTTTATTTACTTAGGAAACCACTCCGATTTATGAGAAACGATTGTTGAACCTGAATACAACAATACCTGAATATTAGCTGCATTAGAGCTTACTAAACCTACACAGAAACTACCAGATTACAACATAATATTCAAACGTTCTATACGCTTTATATTTTACACTTTGATTCATTCCCCTTTGATGGATTTCCTCGCGTAATTAAGTATTATTTTGACGACATTAAAATTTTACATTCAACACAATGAATTCATTCTTTGCCCAATTAAAGTCGGGCTAAAACTGGCAAACGTGCAGTTAATCGAGCCGCATAGGATTCGTTATGGCGTAACTCAATCGAAAAGGTCGGATTCAATCCAATAGAAATAAGATTGTATCCGTTCACCAGAGGAACCAACTCATTTCCATAAACAATTACACTTTCCATTGAGTAACAGGTTTCCAGAAGGGATGTAGACATGTAATTCAGATTTTTGATTCATGTTTGCAAGTTTTGAAATGATCAATTTATATTAATTTCAAAATAAATTTTCCTTTCATCATTCCCTTCTCCTATTTACGCACCCCCTGCCACACGCCATATGGCGGCTCGCGGGGTACTGATACAAATGTAAAAGATTCATCCTTATTCGGCTACGACAGGATACTAGAAAACAGCGATCCATCCTCCACTGCAGGGGAAACAGGATAACGTTTTACGACTCTCGTCTCTTAAGTTATGCCACTTCACGGTTAAAAAACGAAGTTAATCCAAGGGTACCCAAGGATAACCCGATTTCCCTAAAAATCTGACCAATACCCACTTTACACACCCAAGCCTACAACTGCAAAGGCTGTTCGGATCATTCTTGATTTCCAACAGAGATATCCACAGAGATACCAACCCTCATAAAATCCCCATCTAATCAGTAGCAAGTAGGCTTGTTTGTTCTACAAGATAGATAGATTCCTTCAACGTCTTCATCCTTTACATTGGTCACCGCGACTTCAGCTGCAAATGAAAGAATTAGTGAAAGTTGTTTTGATCGCCTTTAAGGTCGCATTCCATTAGTAATGCCCTCGTTTGATGCATGAAGAATCACATGCACGCGGACCAGATTTCCTTCCTAAGATTCCTCCTGTGAAACATTAATTAATTAATCCACTCACAAATTTACCAATCACAAGGAAAAGTCGCTATCGATAAAATGACGGAATATCAAAGGATTTCATGATATCAGCATTTCTTTTCTTCGAATTAATCAGGAAAATCTCATTCTAGACTGACGATTACGATAAATTTGTACGCTGACTCAAAGATTCATTTCCTCCCTTAAAATTCGGGTGTTGAATCAAAACCTTGCGAAGCACCAAATTATGCCTTTCTAGCTCTTGCGGGTTAACTTTACTAGACGTAGAATGAAGTTCACTAACTCTGTACAAGAAACAGTAATACGATAAAATGTACAGCGATATCAGGCAAACACGCAACGTAAAATCGCAAGCATACTTTACAACATGCAGTACAGCGGTTGGCATTGCTATGCTCCGACGAAGAAAACACTCCAAATGTTAATTTTGATAACCTTAAATGCCATTGGATATAATCGCTTTCATCAGAAGCATTAATTTTTTTTTNAAAGTTAGCGATACTATTAGTCAAAATGAAAAGTAATCCGGCGATTAACAATGCATTCCATTTCATTTGAATGAATATTACAACGCAATAATAATCGTATTTGAGTAAATATTACATCTTCAGGTAATTTACCCTGTCAACCGCTGAAAGGGGACATACGGGATACATTTAAGTTAACGTTAGGACCTCGCAAGGCGCCGTAGACGGGGTATGAAAGCACCGAATTCTCCAATTAGCTATCTGATAGGCATTTCCAATGCTAACTGGAAAAAATACAAGTAATAGCTATTCGTTCTCGCTAAAAATTTGCGAAATCTATAAGTTTAGATGTAAAGGCCATCTTGATTTGATTTGAAATTCTCGACATCATCTCGAAGAAATGTTCAGTTTCCGAAACCAGCTAGGTCAGACGAAAAACATCAAATCACCATGAAGAGGCGAAAGTTTTCCACCACCAATCAAACTGTTATCTTCGCATGGATGTTAATCTTCATAGAACAACGCTTCCCACCGCTTAGCTCGGTTAATAAAGGAAATGGAAGGATTAAGTTTATTTTCCAGCACTTCCTTTCGACGAAGAAAAAAGGTATTCACTGAAAGAGAGACACGGATCTACTGTTCGAAGGCTAGGGACTTATCGTTGAAGGTTCAAGGGAACCTCTCACCGATGCCCCTTGTTATCCTGACAATGGACGACCACACTTTCGCTACGGCTGTTGGATTGTGGTCGAAGCGATTCTCATCCCTAATCTGCAACGGACGCATGAAATCTGCTAAACAAGGCTCCCCGCGATGCCTCTCACTTTTATGCCCACTTTTACCAGCCTTGCAGAGCTTTCCACAGTTCAAGACTCGCTGCCCAATTACAGCTTTTGCTTTGTGCGATTTGTATGAAACAACGGAACAAATTAACGCGGAAAGATTCCTATTTCATGAGTCTTAACTGGGCCCTCTCCAGTGGGATTTACGTTTCAAAATATCAACCAAAACTCAACGAAATCCCTCTCAAGGAGTTGACAGACTATAAAACACGCAAACCACGAAAATTATAAGTCATAATTTCGAGTACACCTAATGACTTCAATAATGACTTAGGCCCCCGAGTCGCCAAGTGAGCAACGCGTTCGACTTCGATGAAAGCGGCCCCGGGTTCGATTCCCGTGGCGAACCTACGTGCGAAAAGATCTTCATTGTTGAAGCACTTTTAACAACAATTTTTAAAATACTTCTAACAATACTACATAATAATGACTTAATCGTTGCATTATAGTCGCATTAAGATATTGAAGAATGTTAACAATAGTGTAAACATCAACAATATAGTATTTTATTACTATACATCTACATAAATACCCTGCAAGCCGCCTTACGGCGTGCGGCAGGGGGTGTAACCACCAAGCGTTTGAGTTACCTCTTTAACTTATTCATGTCGCGTACCGTTCGTGGAAAGAATGAGTCCCTAAAACGACTTGTTCTCGCATCTATTTCTGTTATTCTAGGCTCATATTCGGATCGGCCGAAGTAGCAGAAGGGGGTCGCATGACACTGATTACATTACTGTCTTTCGCAAATATACTTTCTCTGAGCAATTGCAGAAAATACCTGGAGAAGATTATGTGTAAAACTGATTGTGACCAAGGAGCACCGATTTTATAACCCTTAACGAGTACTCTCTGAAGAGTACATTCAAGATGTAGGGGTGATGGTAGGGTCAGTTGATAGGACTTTGAGGCTATGTTACCGCGTTATAAGGGATGGTCAATCGAGCGTTTATTGGGTGGATTACTCGTTCGTCCGTTACTTGAGTATTGTTACGCGGTATGGAATCCAAACGAGAAGGGCGTGATCTTGTCATTTCGAAAGCAGTGTGTCAGAATTGATCAAAACCCTCGGCTAGGAATCTCCTAAGGATAGAAGAACCAAGAATAGACGCAAAATGTTCCACAAATTTTTAAGTGCAGATTTGCACGACAAAATATGCGATATCGTTATTCCCGTACTCAGGGAGCGTGATTTTCGGGACCAGGCGTCAAAGACAACGTAAAATACATGCATCACCAAAGAGCTAGTATATTCCCGTAAATACACATTTGAATGTTTATGAAAATTGGTATCATAATTCGAAGGATTAATGTAATTGCTTGCCACATATTTAGCGAGAAATTCAATCGGTCCTGAAACTGAAGTTCATGCCAATTACTAACAACAAATCCCAGGTTCCCATGCTTCCGTCAATTAATTATTGTCCATGAAAGGATTTTTTAAATCACATTTTTTAAGTCAACTATCATTCACCAGATTTGTGCATGGTTTTTATGGTAATCCATAACAGAGATACGATTCGACATTATTAAATCCTATACGCGCTCACTTATTTACATTTGTAATGACATGATAGAGTCTGCAGCTGTGGAAACATTTACGCAATTCGTCGATCTTCGAATCGTTTGTAAAACGAATGGACGAATAAACAACGCCTGCATTGTTGTGACAGTCGCAGAACTTTACAATTTACAAGCATTCATAATAGTTGATTACCAAGATGGTATGATGTCACATCATCGTAAATTTATGTAAAAATCCATTCGTCTCCATGGTTACGATAATAAAGCCACGAGTAAAACTTATGGGAAACACTGCTGAAATAATCACCAAATCATTTGTTACTTGAATTCACGTTATCATCATTGAATAACAATGCAACCGGGTAAACAATGAGTTAAACAATGAATAGATTTTAGATATTAGATTCATACCCCGCAAGCCGCCAGTGGCGCTTGGCAGGGGGTGTTGCAACACCAAGGACCTAATCAAATCCACCGTGTTCGCATCTCTAAATCTCTGCGGAAATAACTACCACAAGAAACTATCTCTTTTAACAATTACTTCCTTTTAACGCTTGGTCGTCGTAAAGTGGTTAAGAATAATTGCAGTATTGCCCACTTCACAGTGAAAATCAAACATTTGAGTCTTTCCCTTAAACAGTGACGTGTTCATCGGTTAATGCGAGCCATTAGCGAACTAACATCGCGTTATACTAGTAACACGGGTACCGCAGCTCAAACCAATACGACTCGGTTTCAAGACTCCATTTACTCTACTCGGAAGCCCACGCACTCCGGGTAACGTCCTACGAGAAATGAAGGGCCCACGAACAAGGTCGCCCAATGGCGATGTGCTTGCTGGGAAGCCATCAAACGTATGTACTCAAGAAAGGGAGAGGAGCGCGACTGTGGAACACGCTCCGTTTTATATTTGCACTACGAGAACGCCGATTGAGTTCGGGACACCTTACGGTTGAACCGGGGGGTAGGAAAACATGGGGTGAGGACAGATTTGTGAACTAGAATTCTATACTTAGGCTGCAACACATCTGCAACTTCTGGTAGCGAAAGATTAATGTAAAGATGATAACAACGACAACAACAATGCGACTTTATTCGGGATGGATTAAAGTCGAATTATTATCAATAGGTAATTTGGAATTATCACGTACGACACGAATATTGCTACGTCGCTATGAATATAAACACATATTCTTATATTATTTAGTCAACAATACAACTTCCAGTACCGAAGGATTAATGTAAAGATGATGATAGTCATAATGATGATGACGATGACAATGCTGATGATAATGATGGCGATAATAATAATAACGACAACAACAATGCGACTTTATTTGGGCGGGATTAAAGTCGCATTATTATTATTAGATAATTGGAAAGTATCATGTTTATGGCGATTATTGATACGTCACTAAGAATATGAAAATTAATTAGTCAACAATAGCTCGTTTTCATTATTGTCACAGAGATAAATAAATGGACGATATACTTTCACAAATCAACAGCGACTGTACTATATTAACACTACTAGGAAAAAGTCCGATTCAAAGCAAAAGAGAAAAGCATGGGTAACTAAAAAATAAAATTGTGATTAACTCCAAGTTACATTTAAACGAAAGCTGATGATTTTGAGATTTCGATGCCAATTAATATCCGCATACGCTGAGAATAATTGGAACACTGCGTTACCGAAATGACTCTTTCGAACGATTCCAACAGATAAGACATTACGAGGAATAATTCTGTAGATAATGTAAATATTTGAAGCTTACCGATGCAACGTCCACCCGATAGTCAAATGGAACAATAGGTATACCCATCCAGAAAAAATACGCGATTGATTAATTAATATTAATGAATGCACAGTTACCTGTCCAACCTGATTATTAAACAATGAAAATTAATTACAGTAGCAATTCCTACGAGTTTCCATCTAAAAGAAAAACATTAGCACATAATATTCGAGTCCGTAATATAAAATTAAGTAGCAACTGCCACTGATACACTGGTATCAAACTATCGAACGATTCCTCGGCAGAAAATCTGAAATTTATAAAGATTAATTTGAAATGAATATACTCCTGTTTTCCCTGCT
>KZ309207.1:0-37327 GCA_000376725.2 Ladona fulva | reverse complement strand
GCTACAAGATATTTTTATAATACTAATGTTTTATTTTTGTTGTTTGAATTTATAAGCATTGCAATAGTGTATTGTGAAGCTAGATGATAGATGTAGTAAGCAAAAACGTTGTATTTTTGTAATTAGCACTGTACGATTGTGTAGCGTAATGTTGTAGCAATTGAAAAATAGTAATAAGTTACCACCGGGTTGTAAGTCCATCTGTAACGCGTGTAATGATAATAATAAATAACAATAATAATGAATGCCATTAAGGCTTTCTTCGACTTACTTACAACAACAAGGGCGTTTCTTACTTATCCAATCATTCTACAACAATGGAGGAGTATACAAATTTGCGAATTAATAAAATTTCCGACAATTAATGGGTAATTGTTGTAATTACAAAAGTATATCAACCAGTAACAGGAATCGACAATGGCCAAGTGTTTACAGTTACGGACAAAAATGGACCAATAACTACGGAATTCGCTAAGCGACGAGAGTTAAACATCACGATAGACCTAATCGCCACAGTAACTAATTATTCATCGATGGACCATCAGACGAAACATAATTCAGATTCAGCGTCCAAAATTTGTTCCTTTGACCACGCTGCAGGGAATCAAACGCCGAAATTAACCAAGAGGCGAAAATGATTAGTTGGAATACGAAATGTGCCGATGGGGAGGAAGAGAAAAACGTATGCAAATGATTAAATCCGGACAGTAATAGCAACAGCCAGCTCGTAAAAAACGGCACATTTTTATGCACGCCACGCCTCCCTCCGGAGTGATCAACAGATAGTGGGCCCCATAATTCGTATCCACCCCAGGAAAGATAAAATCACGCCGAAGACGTGTGTTTCTATTTAATACTTCCACCAACGCCTTCGTGACACGGGCCCGGAAGGTGATGAAAATGGGTGCTGATCGGATGCGGCAAGATATCGCAGCGCACATTTCGACTGTTTTTTGCGGCTGAGGAGGCGAAGCCAGACGGAATGGCCGTGATTGCCGACACGATCTGGTGTGCAAAATCCGATCCTTTTAAAATCGCGGGGGATGAATGCCGCTCCCGGAGCAGATAATGAGCAGGAAATAATCCCGTTACCAGACGCGTGGGGGCGGACATCGCCGCAACTGCATCTGAATAGCACGGATTTAGGAGTCGACTATCACATGACCCCGGTGCCCTCAAGAGCATGACGGCCGCAAAAGAGGGCGGCTTTTTTCAAGGCGAGTCTTTTGAAGGCCCCGATTCTCCCTTCGTCTGCTACGGTACGGTTTCTTTTATCCACGCCCAAGCGGAGCACACATCGTTCTAATGGGGCTACAAGAAGGTACTCGTGATTTGCTTGTCGCGACAATGAATCGACACCACTTTACCATCCGATTGTTGACGAAATAGAGGACCAATTAAGCTACTCAACGCAACAATCCAACCTACCAGTTACAATAATGATTTTATTTACTTAGGAAACCACTCCGATTTATGAGAAACGATTGTTGAACCTGAATACAACAATACCTGAATATTACCTGCATTAGAGCTTACTAAACCTACACAGAAACTACCAGATTACAACATAATATTCAAACGTTCTATACGCTTTATATTTTACACTTTGATTCATTCCCCTTTGATGGATTTCCTCGCGTAATTAAGTATTATTTTGACGACATTAAAATTTTACATTCAACACAATGAATTCATTCTTTGCCCAATTAAAGTCGGGCTAAAACTGGCAAACGTGCAGTTAATCGAGCCGCATAGGATTCGTTATGGCGTAACTCAATCGAAAAGGTCGGATTCAATCCAATACAAATAAAATTGTATCCGTTCACCAGAGGAACCAACTCATTTCTATCAACAATTACACTTTCCACTGAGTAACAGGTTTCCAGAAGGGATGTAGACATGTAATTCAGATTTTTGATTCATGTTTGCAAGTTTTGAAATGATCAATTTATATTAATTTCAAAATAAATTTTCCTTTCATCATTCCCTTCTCCTATTTACGCACCCCCTGCCACACGCCATATGGCGGCTCGCGGGGTACTGATACAAATGTAAAAGATTCATCCTTATTCGGCTACGACAGGATACTAGAAAACAGCGATCCATCCTCCACTGCAGGGGAAACAGGATAACGTTTTACGACTCTCGTCTCTTAAGTTATGCCACTTCACGGTTAAAAAACGAAGTTAATCCAAGGGTACCCAAGGATAACCCGATTTCCCTAAAAATCTGACCAATACCCACTTTACACACCCAAGCCTACAACTGCAAAGGCTGTTCGGATCATTCTTGATTTCCAACAGAGATATCCACAGAGATACCAACCCTCATAAAATCCCCATCTAATCAGTAGAAAGTAGGCTTGTTTGTTCTACAAGATAGATAGATTCCTTCAACGTCTTCATCCTTTACATTGGTCACCGCGACTTCAGCTGCAAATGAAAGAATTAGTGAAAGTTGTTTTGATCGCCTTTAAGGTCGCATTCCATTAGCAATGCCCTCGTTTGATGCATGAAGAATCACATGCACGCGGACCAGATTTCCTTCCTAAGATTCCTCCTGTGAAACATTAATTAATTAATCCACTCACAAATTTACCAATCACAAGGAAAAGTCGCTATCGATAAAATGACGGAATATCAAAGGATTTCATGATATCAGCATTTCTTTTCTTCGAATTAATCAGGAAAATCTCATTCTAGACTGACGATTACGATAAATTTGTACGCTGACTCAAAGATTCATTTCCTCCCTTAAAATTCGGGTGTTGAATCAAAACCTTGCGAAGCACCAAATTATGCCTTTCTTAGCTCTTGCGGGTTAACTTTACTAGACGTAGAATGAAGTTCACTAACTCTGTACAAAAAACAGTAATACGATAAAATATACAGCGATATCAGGCAAACACGCAACGTAAAATCGCAAGCATACTTTACAACATGCAGTACAGCGGTTGGCTCCGACGGACGAAGAAAACACTCCAAATGTTAATTTTGATAACCTTAAATGCCATTGGATATAATCGTTTTCAACAGAAACATTAATTATTTTTTTTTTGAAGACGAATAATTTTTGCCCTTCATGGATGATCTGATGATTCTGGAAATGGATTAATCGTCACGAACGCCTGAAGGAAACGAGGCCATCACGAAAGGGAAACCAAGTTTCAACCTTCGTCACATACGAGTTGATCGTAATCCCAGGATGTCATTTCAGCTAATGAATCCAGGGCTAACGTTGCGTAACTTTATCAAAGGTGAAACGTATGAATCAAATCTAACTTGTTCTTGAAAACGATTTGAAATAAATTGATAATGAAATAAATACACGGAGCTCGATGATAAAATATGCAAAATTTTAAAGCAAAACAAGATCGAAACATATTCGGATTGGCTAATAATTATCAGTTTTTTTCTTTTAAATCCACATAATATTTCCTTTCTTTTGTCGATTTTTTATATTTTGCATTCCCCAAAAGATACCTCTGTCTTATAAATATTCAATGACAAAGGGCTACATGTAATAAGGGTCTAAGAAGTCTCTATCTCGCCCTCCGATAAAGACGTTTCATTATCATTATTACTATGGGTAAACAATAAACCAAATAAAACGACTTACGCGAAGACGATGATCGAAGGAAGCATTTATTCATAACCTCATAATAGGACATGGAGAGCTATTTTGTTTACACCCACTGCCACTCGCCACTGGCGGTTTGCAGGGTCACTATGTGAATGTAAGCTCCGATGTATCTCATGACAATAAGAATCAATAATTGGTTTCCAATGGAATCTGAAGTTCATTTATTCACCATAGAGACAGTAACAAAGAAAATAAGCAGTATATACGTAAATATAATAATGAGAATAAAATGTCATTACTGAAGGGCGCGATGAAGACTTTTAGCGTACATAACTCGGCCAACAAATAACATTAATAATAATAATTAATTAATCACACAGAGGCTAAAAAAAGAATTTCCAATTACATGATACAAATAAAATTTGTAACCGTCTTAAACTGCCTTAACAACGGCTAATGCAATCAAAACATTCAATTATTTTACCACAGTAAAAAGGTTAAAACAATAATAGAAAAGTACAACGAAACAATTACTTCTCCAGTAGTCGGTGAATCTCATTGTTCACGTATTTACAACAATAAAAATCTTACAAAAACACATTCTTAACGGAAAGTTAGTCATGGCTATTAATTATAGTCGGTTTCGAACCGATACTTTTACATTCGAAATGTTATAGAAAGTTTTCGGGCGGAAACGAACTTCTTAAGCCGTTTCCGTTCCCTTTCACGTCACGCCCGATTGGCAGGTCGGCTTCGAAAGTGCAGAAATGCTTAAAAGCGGATTCCCTCGCTAGGAAAAGCGAATACGACTCGTAATCGGGAAACTGAATCTTTCCTCTAAATGTCACCGTACGTCAGGGCTGAAAAAACACCTATCCTCCTCAACCAGCATCGCTTGAGACCTTGAACCGCAACGGCGCATGTCCTAACATGGACTGGATTTCACCGCAGCGTCCGAATCGACGCTTACTCTTCCAGCAAATGCCGCGACATCTACAGAGAAAAAATCAAGGAAAAATCCTTCTGCCGGTGAGGCCGACATACTCTAAATATCCATGGAGAACGAAGCGGAAAGTATATCTCAGACATCTGCCCCATGAAATACCAGGTGTCTCTGACAAGACATTACAATTTCGGCTAATTGCTTGAATTCGAAGAGATTCCGCTATGAAGAAAGAATTTCCCCTTCACAGTTAAAACTTACAATTGTCTCCGTAGATAACGTGGGACGTAAAATAAAATGCATCATATAACAAACAGCGAATAGATAAAGCAATATACAATTCTAACTATCAACAAAATATAAACTGAAGTTATCGAATCGATCAAATATATACACATGAAAAGTTTATCGTTTAAATATTCATATACAAGAATATGTACATATGCCATTCTATTGCTTCCCCCAGAATTTCATCACTAATCACCTCAAAATAAAACTGCTCGATTCAAATTCGATGAAATGCAACATCGACCACTATACCACACTCTCGATGTTTGATTTTGAGATTCGCTAAACTACATGTATTCTATTGTAGAGAACGATTAATTCGTCAACCGTAAGAATAAAAAAGTGCCGGATTAACAACAACTTAACGGTGGCCCTAACAAACGTATCAAAATTAATTACCCAACCCTTCAAACTTTAGACGAATTTCATATGGTCAACTCAATCTAATTATTAGCCATTACAAATCAATCAACTGTTATGAGTTATCAACTTCACCCCATATAGTAACATTTATAATAATATAATAAGCAATTAATATTAATAGTGAAAATAATACGTCCCTTCATACATCTAACCCTTAATAATAGTAGTAGTATTGGCAATAACAATAACAATGATAATAAAAATAACAATGATAATAATAACAACAGCTTTACAAATGGAAACCAGAAGACCCCAATAACCTCAATTTCAACAATTATAATTATTATTTACAAACACAAACAACCATTCCCTAACCAGAAAAATCTGATTAGCTGGGACTCGAACCCGGGAGCAACGTCCCAATTCGTTGCTAAATAGAGCGACTCAACATCAAGTAATCAAATCATCAATGTACGAAAGCCCAATGACATTGGTCGATGATCAAAAGTACGATAGACTTGAATGCGTCTCAAAGCCATCACTTTCTTTGACAAGGAAAACATCTCACGAGGACCTTCATTGAAGACTGAACCGTCAGTGGAACTGGTCGGCGTAAAAAGAAACGAAATCTGCAGCCCCGTTTCTGTTGGCTCAAGCCCGTCTTTGCTGCTGATGCGCGTTCTTGAAAGAGGATATGTAATGACGACCTCATCTGCAATCAGAAGCGTCACATCCGGATCCTTACAGCGCTTGAGGTTGGAAGGAGGGAGTAACGAGCTGTAATTCGCAGCTTCTTTCTGCTCCTCCGAAACATCCTCACAAGAGAGCAATCAGACGCTTCCAAAAGAGCCCGCCGTTGCTAAGGATGGGCATAATGGAGCCAAACATACGGGCGTCAATGGCTCGACGTGTACGCAATCCAGCCATGAACATTCATACCCAATCCTGACGCCGTTTACAGCCATTAACTCACGTAATGTTAACGTTTTTAAGTGCATTACGGATAAATTCCAACTGCGTGAGAGAAATAGCGGGGCAGAGTGGTGCGATTACAACACGAGAATTTCACCGAGGGGTTTTGAGTCATCGCCAAGTTCGTGCTATACCAATGAGTAGTTGTTGTAATTTAAAAGTGCTTCGGCAGCTGAGGCAATTTCGCGCGTAACCGGGAATCGATCCCGGAGCAGCTTTTACCGAAGTCGAGCGCGTTGCCCCAACGCCAATGAGAGAGGCTGATATCGTTTAGTAATTGAATTAACCACAACGGAGTGTTTGTTTGATTGGTAACTAAGATATGCGATCGCGCACTAACATATACGTGGTTACCTTAGTTACTTCTTCAGTAGCATTAAACAAAGCAATATATGTGTACAATATTTTAATTAAACCTTCGTTTTTCACTCACTATGAGTTTATAAATACATTTCTGGGTACATAAACTAAGGTCCGTGTTCTTCTTAATGCAGAACTTCGATTATACACGTATGCAATGTCCAGGCCTGTACATGCAATTAAAGGGGTGCATTTTCCGTCCAACGGTCATATATTTCAGACCAACGGTGGGGAGTTTTGCTCGTAAATGTATTCCACAAAGTTGATCGTGCGTTAACATCCCGACTGATAAAAGTTAGCATCAATTAGAAGGAAAAATAACTTCGATTGTGCCTAATGCAGTAATTCATGTTTTCTTCTTAATCAAATCGTTAATGATCGGTAAAACCCGATTAGATAGTTTAAGGTGATCTGATTTTCCATCCCTGGCTTACCTAAGAAATTACGAAGAATGTGCTACGCGAAATGCTACCGGAAACTTAACAAAAATAGCTTTCTCCCTCTCTAAGTTTACTTTCCGCGGCGGTAAAATCCATTTTTACAGGTAAATCCGTACATTTTCCGTCGTTGCACATTCAGCGCCTCGTATCGAATTGAAACCGCGACCAGATGATGTCATCGCGAGAGTCGTGCTGCCCCATTGCAGAAACCCTCCCCACCCACCCACATCTTCGCCTCAGCCTCCGCGGCCACTCCTACGGAGAAAGTCACCGGACTAGATGACGAACAGCCGTTACAGCTCGCGAAATTTTAAAAGCAGTTTCCAGCAACGCTCTTGAGAATGAATGCTTCTGGACTGATCGCGATTCCTCCCGAGCATCTAAATCACCAACGATCGATACTCCCAACGACATCATCTAGGAAATTAGCGAATTAAAAACAGAAAGCAACGGAATCCCAGGTACCTAGGTGTAGAACGCGCAACACTTCCGCCTCCGGCGTGAGATGTACCGGGTTCGAATTTCGCTAGGGGTCCAGCGGAGCGAAAAGATTCTTCCTATGGCACTTCTGCAGCTTCAGAATCATGGGTGTATAAAACAGATGCTCCAATTAAAACACGGGCAATGATTAACATTTAGCGATAGATTTATCGATCCCAAAAAGAATTCATTCATGAAACATTCTTCATTGAGTTATCTGAAATACATTAAACACCCTCAAACAAGCAATCACTACCTCATTAAGAAATTTTCCTTGTAACTTTGCGTTAATAATGAATATCTAGCTAAAGAGAAAATTCAGTCAAATTCTACCTCATTAGTTAAACAAGAATTAAAAGAAACAATACAACAAAACAATAATAATTAATAATATTATTGATAGAATAACAAAAAACTTAACAATGATTATAAAATTATAACAATAACAAAATAAAAATAATTAAATAATGGTTAAAAATAATTTGATTCAATAAAGCTCTCATATAATGTCGTAAACAAGTGGGACTAAGTTAAGTCATTATATTAGTAAAAGATGCCTTTGAACTAAAAAATAGGAATCAGTCATTAAGTCCTGAAATAAAAGGAACAACAAAACTTTCTTCGAACCGTAAGAACTTCATTTATGAAGAGGATCTCATAAAATAGATGATACGGAGTCTAATTTATTTATTCTTGCTGTAGTGAGGCGACTGAGGTTTCTAAGGGGTATATATTTGTGTATTTAATGAAGGAATTCGAATTTTTGCTCATAATTTCAAGAAGAGGTCTCTGATAGCTTAAAACCGCTCCAGAACTATTCAATCGCCTTTGTCTTCAACAAAAGCTGATCACATTTTTTCTTCGAGGAAAAGTACTATCTTATCCAGTGGTAATATTCTGAGATCGAAATAATCACCTTTCTCACGAACTGAATTACACGATACGCTATCGTAGTCTCAGTAGAACAAGTCACGATGCGGCTACATTCACCCACTCTTTGTCACCGTGATTCAATTCGTGAATGGGGAAACCTTCATCGATCACGATGAGTCACTAACACGGAGGAATGAGTAAGTTTCGTTGCGTATCTGCCCCACTGGAGTGAAATCTCTCATTTCCGGTGTCGCTGCTTCCCTCGTTCGAAACCTAAAACCAATACTCAATTTCTCGGAATGCTTCAGCGGAAGCCTGCCTTATGAATTTTCGACCGATGTTTATGAATGGCTCTTTAAATGGTCCGATTGCAGCGCCATCCGGTGGCAACTTGCACACCGGCATGAGAATATTTGATGTTCGTCACCACTTATCGCGATTTTAGAGAGCGGAGTTCGCGCTTCATATTTTTTTCGACAATCGCCTGTAGCGCTTCCCAGAACTCCGCTTGAGCAACTATTGTTGCCTAACGAATGTACACCCGTAGGTAAGGCGGGAAATCCTTATTCATCTCTCGTGACGCTCGCAGTCCTTGAATCATCCTCCAACCGACGAAGATTTGCTCTGGTTGAGTTGCCGCAGTGACTAATATAAAGAGCTATTCCACGAGTTTACCAATCGACTTTTAAATTGCCAGTTTTCTACTGAACGTGTTGCGATGTGAGTGACATCTGTGTTCAATCAAAAGGCAGTTTGTTTGGGAGACCATCAGCTTCCCATCCGAACCCTTCTGGTTGATATTTGAACGATTCAAGAAGAGGCCATCGCCTTGACACGGTTAAATGGGACTTTTTAATAAAGTATTTTCAAGGGTGTAATTGAAGATGGAATTTCTTATTCTCAAATACGCCTAGTATCTTCCAGCTGTTCAACATACATGAAATTTTATATTAAATTTGTCCGTCTTATCTCAGAAACGGTTAGATTTAGAGATACCCGGTAAACCGCGTTTAAATTCTACATCCTGGAACCCAGGGCAAACTCATTTTTATCCCCGGATTCGCACTCCGGAGCTAATAATGTGTTTCCGTAAGATTGCACGCGATTTTTCATTTCCGAGAGCTACTTCCTCATTCATTTAAATATCTAAATTTCAACGGATTTATACCCAACTTCACTCGAAGATCAAAACAGCAAGAAATCTTATTTTTGCTGTTTCCTTGTTTAAATGCAGAGTTGCATTAAGAATTCGCCTTTTATTTCTTAATTTATCGGAATGTCTTGCTTTTTCTGTATTCACTACGGCAACCGTCACTGTCGTATAGGATTTATTTACTACTAAACAAGCATTAGAAAATAAGGGGCGAGTGGAAAGACGTTCTTATCGATACGATTTACGTAAGCGCCTGTAGCAACCAAACTTTATTTATAGCAACGTAAGTATTTACGAATGAATGACCAGTTATTTCATGCGTTGAGAATGTAAAAGTAATATGTTTCGCCTAAACATCGGTAGAAATGAGATTTACTTATTCTCGTCAAGTAGAAAAGAAATTAGAATTATTTTTGACGCAATTTGTATAGATTAAGTTAAGAGTGCAATATTTTATATAGTATCATTCCCATATTCTTTCTATCGGGTATCAGCCTGTTCTTCACCATTTTATCTTCATATACTTTTCCTAATCTACCTTGGTCGACTTAGATATTTTTCTCTTCTGGACATTCATCTCTCGAAATGTTAACTATCCATGACAGTACATCTAGAGCGACAATGACACTCAGAGATAGAATACTGTAAACAAACGAAAAGAATCTCGAAAAAAATACTTCGAAGTGAAAGAAGAGGTAAAATAAGCAATAACGATACTAAAGAAAAGGAAATATGGATAAATAATCGGGTTAAAATGCGAAGAAGGATGCGAAAAAATCACATGAACACAATGGTATAATAATGTTTCTATTAGAAAAAATGATGGCTTTATGAAACTGCCCCAGAGTTGAATCTTTCGTATAACTCCTTCCTCGCTTCTCGAGCTATGAGCTATGAGAGTAGGGGTTGCCATCGCTTTGAATAAAATAAAGGACGAGTTTTTGGCACATATAAAAAAAAAGATTGTTATAAAATACGCTTATAGGAACTGACAATAATCAAACAAAATGCCGAGAGGAATACAATGGAAATGAAGCAAAAAAAGAGAAAAAATAAAAGAAACAAAAAATAAAAATTTGTTAATTAAAATCTTACGAAACTACCCCACCATTCTCTTAATCCTGGACTTAATTTGATACGGATTAATGATCAAACTCGGAATCACACCGAAACTTTTTCAATTCGGCGAAATCTTTCCCGGCTTCTAAAGTTACGACGCCGGTCTCGGAGACAGCTTCCATCCAAGCCCGTACTTCCTGGTTTCCAACAAGAAGTATCGGATCAACTTGTTGAGGGGGGTATCATAGCAACGACATGAAACTCGTCCATTGCTCCACTTCATCGATGTTGTTAAGTTGGAAGGTAAACGCACTCGATTAAGAACCGTCTCTCTCTCACTGTGATGGAATCGCTACATTTGGGTCATCGATTTCGCGACTGGCGGTTGGCGTTAAAGAGTATAAATAACACGACCCACTTCTCCAACTATTCCAACGGCGAGAATAACACAACGGTTAATTTGCTGCATTAGGGCAGCTTTCCTGATTTCCTTTATTGGATTCTACAAGTAAGGTAGGCCGAATTGGAGGAGGGTGGGGCGCCATTAACTCTGATTGTTGTCACCAGAAAGCGCGGGAAGAGCGAGCTCCAGCATAATTGCTGACGTATGACATTGCTGGCACAGTTGAAGCGACAAGAAAGGACAATAATATATTGTATAATAATAATTGTAGTAGGATTGTTGAGATCCGCAATTGTTGGCACAATACAAGGGGCAAGAAATTACAATAATAATTGTAACAGTATTGTTCAGATCCGAAATTGTTGAAACAATTGAAGCGTCAAGAAACGACAACATTAACTGTAGCAGGACTGCTGAGATAAACAATTGTTGGCACAATTGAAGCTGCAAGAAACGACAATCATGCTTGTGGAATGAGGTGACTAAGGCATGACTAACGTAGTGACATATTGTAACTCGAAGGTAAACGGTTGGAATTTAAACTTATCTTCCTAGGTCGCCGAACAGAGAAAATGGCGGAATTGCCTTCATTCCGAACAATACATTTCATTTGATTCACATGATTAAATCGGAAATGAAACAAAAAGAATGAATTGAGACCCACAACCTAGGATAATGCACAAAATCCGAAATAAAGCCAAGGATAAACTGAATAAAAGCGAATGACTGGGACTCGAACCTAGGTCTCCCACTTTCCGGGCAGGTATTCTAATCACTGAACTACCATGATGAGCCTCTTCTACACTGTTAAGGGAATGCTTTTCACCTCAATGTGCAAAGTTAATAACCTTATTTTTTTCCGAAAAGAAAACCCGAATTCTGAGGTAAATACAATTCAGTTTGTGAAAACATGTCAATTATTATTATCATTTTACCCTTACGGCGAGGTTAGGCCAAAATGGAATAGAATGCGTCTTTGTCCAGGGCGAGATTGAGACTATAAATTCTCCCCTTACATCTAACCCTTTCACATTTTAGAAGTGGATAAAGATAGAGAAAATAAGCATTGAAAAAGAGAAAAGGAAGAAATTACAGAGCTGATAAGAGAAACCTTAGTCACGTACTTAGGAAAACATGTCCACTGCAGGAGAACACCAAGAAGAAAAGAGTTGGGAAAAACCTGCGAAACCTATAGATAGCGACAGCTAAATTTTAATTTAAAAATTCAAAGGAAACCATTTTCTGTCACCTGAAAAGAAAACATTTGCAATAAAAGGAAAAAAAACATACAATTGCGTGGCATAATTTCCACATATGAAGACACTGGCCATTGAAAAATTACATAGGAATAAAAAAAAAAACAAATTTATACGAGAGAGGCAAAAGACCTCCTTTCCACCTAACCTAACTATCTCTAAAATATTAATAACATTACACCAACAATCCAAAAACAATTTACTACGATCAAGGTAAATCCAGATAAATAAATCAAATCTAAAATCTCAGAACCGTAAAATGGGCTAAAATTTAAATGTCATTTTCGCTCAAGAACCACATTGCATACTAAACAATTCCCAACACGTTCAAACCGGTCGACTTAACTTCAAAACAGCATAGAACGTCATTTTTCCAAACGCTAAAATCATTTGGTCAGTGCAGCTCCGTCTAGAATGGAACATATCGTTGTCTGTTGGTTAATGGGATTTGCAGACGCCGCTAACACCATAAACAAGAACGGGCATGGCTTCCGAAAAAAACCACCGAGGGAAACCCAGCTATTCGCTCACGACGTTTAAAAAACCTTAAAACCGAAAATTGCAAGTCTAGCCGATTTTCTACACTTTCAACAACTATTGCGACCATGGCAACGGAACACGTGAGAAGTTACGAATTCTATTTATTAGATTAACCCACTCATTTAGAGATACCCGGTAAACCGCGTTTAAATTCTATATCCTGGAAACCCAGGGCAAGCTCATTTTTATCCCCGGATTCGCACTCCGGAGCTAATAATGTGTTTCCGTAAGATTGCACGCGATTTTTCATTTCCGAGAGCTACTCATTCATTTAAATACCCAAATTTCAACGGATTTCTACCCAACTTCACTCGAAGATCAAAACAGCAAGAAATCTTATCTTTGCTGTTTCCTTGTTTAAATGCAGAGTTGCATTAAGAATTCGCCTTTTATTTCTTAATTTATCGGAATGTCTTGCTTTTTCTGTATTCACTACGGCAACCGTCACTGTCGTATAGGATTTATTTACTACTAAACAAGCATTAGAAAATAAGGGGCGAGTGGAAAGACGTTCTTATCGATACGATTTACGTAAGCGCCTGTAGCAACCAAACTTTATTTATAGCAACGTAAGTATTTACGAATGAATGACCAGTTATTTCATGCGTTGAGAATGTAAAAGTAATATGTTTCGCCTAAACATCGGTAGAAATGAGATTTACTTATTCTCGTCAAGTAGAAAAGAAATTAGAATTATTTTTGACGCAATTTGTATAGATTAAGTTAAGAGTGCAATATTTTATATAGTATCATTCCCATATTCTTTCTATCGGGTATCAGNTAACATTTGACACCCGTATTTCTCAAAATACGCAAAACGTTACTTCTAGGACAAAATTTGAGGAGTTAACAAATTATCTATTAACAAGATTAACGAGAATAAACATGAAAAATCTTTAGTTTGTTCACTACGCAAGAAGCAAAGACGGTGAAAATTGCCTCTTGGTGGAAGAAATGTTAGCTCGATACAGTAGTCATCCTAGCTGGAATACATCACCAGAGATATTTACATCTCAAAATTTACACTAAAAACCCTTCAAGCAGCCTTTAAGCATGTGTGGAGCTATCCCTCGTTTCCCCAGGAGAAATTCATCATTGGGAAGTGGTTGTTAAGTGTTTGAAGTAAGGACTTGAAAGAAAAATATTGCCGCTAAAGTTACACGTTAAATTTCTTCGTACTGCACTCTTTTATTTAAGTCAGGGGCGCATCCAGAATGTTCGGAGGACTGAACTTGAGTATTGTAACCAATTACCTCCCATTTACGTTGTAATATGAACTAATTGATTCTCATGATAAGAGTATTGCCTATAAAGAATGTTTCCAATGTTCAGATATTTTTTGATAAGACTATTGAGAGTTTGGTTATGAATAAATACTTGTAGAAACTTTGGAGGTTCTTAAACCCGACAACCACCCCCCTGGGTGCGCCCCATTCAAACAAAAGAGGCTCTAAGGAAATAAGAGTAATTCCGTAAGAGAATTTTCAGGTCTCGACATAGAGGTATTCCCGTAAGAAAAGCATACACGTACTAAGAGAACGTATCATTAAAGCAAGCCACCGCCCACTATAATTGCCGGTCTTCGCCGAGAATCATACATCTTTGCTATTTTGTGCCAAGAACAACTTCATTACTTCCCATGGCAATTACAACGCCCGATCTTCGTCGACAGCGGCCCATCGCCACGGGCAACCCGAGGAAGGCCCTCCGGGGATATACGGAAGATTCTTATTTCAAATTTTGGAGCGACCGCAGAGTGGGCAGAATTCGATTTTGCACACATTCGCTGCTGCCTAACCTCACACTGGATCGAAAGGTCCTCGGATTGTTTATTTTGTTAACGCCGTCCTCAGGTTGCGGTAGGTCTACTTACCCCAAAAATTTCAACAGCGTGCAAAATCTTCACAATGGTAGGATCGAGTATTGTATTTCGTTCGAGGCAATACGTTCGTTCGTAGCATAAAAACGCCCATACTCGACTGCTACACTCCTAGACCTTTTGATCCGTGAGAGAGGTCGGATAAACCCTAGCATGGCTTCCCTGTCACTGTCACAAAGAAAGGAATTTAAAAACGACCCTTTATCCCACCTACCCGAAGAATTTCATGGGGACTATTCGAAGGAAATGGTAGTACGGTGAAAAGAACAACATCTCCTACGACATCCGAGAAAATACTCTGAATTGTTCAACCTATACTAATGGATCTCCCAACACGTTGTTTTATGGCGTTCCGAGCTAAGATACGGGAGCGTTTCCTCAGCGCCTGCTCCGTGGTCGAAGGAACTTCTGACAATAGAGTGCTTTATACTAAATATTTTTTCAAGTCTGGAATGCTTCTCTTATCAGTAAGGTCCTAAACGCTGAGCGCGTGCCCAAGATGAAGTCCGACTAACATATAGAAGAATCGCTCTTTCATGACTTTTACCAACAAAACATTCACAACACCATCTTTTACAATTTCCTCGGCGAATTATTCGAGACTGGATGATCCAGCTTTCACCTTCTGAGGGTTTGCGCTAATTTTACTCTTAACGTTTACCTCGTTTAAGAAATTTTGGAAGAATTAACGAGCAGATACCTTTTAAGAGGATAATGAAAAATCCGGACCAATATTGGCTTGGAATAGAAACATCTTTCCTTCTTCTCACAGCATTTAATCCTTTAGTAAATCATTAGAAAAATAATTTTTTCCTACAACAGCCTTGCTTCACGAATCACAGATTTATTTAGAAAAACCGCACTTCACCATTCATCATGCCACTTCAGTCATTTATAACAATGGCGGTCGAAGTACGCTACCTTGTGGGACACCTGAAGTTACTTAAGTCGCGATCAAGCTAATACCATCGGGGTTTTCCCACAGAAAGATAAATTGGAGCCAATTTACCACGTCTTCACTCATTCGTGTCACCGCGAACTAAAAAAGTCCGACGTCTTTTAATATAAATAGCTCGAAAGCTTTTTCTTCAGGGTTCTTAGCGCAAAATGAGTCAATTTCAGTGGTTGACGACCCTAAAGGCGTCCCTGAAAACACCTCATCCGGATCGAGAAATGGCGCCCAACTAGAGATAAAAGTTTCCCCCGTGGGAAATTCCTACGCGGGCAAGCTTCTCCCGCCGCCAGGTGTCTCTACCGTTCCTCCATTTCCTGCGTGCGATGCCCCCTCCGCCCACATCCGCCTCTTTCACTCACACCGACACTAATACGCCCGACTCCTTAAAGTCCCTTCCCGCTCGGAGCTTCTTCAGCCTACCTAAAGAAACCATCAGCGGACACGAAAGTCGAGGCTACAGATAACCTGGGGGCGTTTCTGCGATAAAAAAGGAGTCTAGACAACCTTCACATGCTCTTCGATGGTTAAAAACCTCGGTAGCGGTGTGGAGAACCACTTGATAGACCAGTCCAACTTTCCTAGACACCGCAGAGCCTAATCCCAAACAAAGCGAACGGTCGTCGTAGCATCCATCAGAGGTGGCTGCTGAAGGCTCGGCTAATTACCAACTAGCATAGGAAACATAAAAACAAATGCTACTCTAACCACAGCTAAGGGCAAATCCTAAAGAAATCATTCCCAAAAATTTGTCAGCCTAATCAATATTCTTTACGAGAATATTCGAGTAAAATGAATTACCCGGTTGAAGATTTATCCGTTCCTCATGATTTTAATGCCGTAACTCATACGCCCGTTACAAAGAAGTAATTTTTAATTATTCTTGGACTTTGTGACAGGAGAGTTACATAGGGCCTCCGGATGACCATGTGGGTGATGCGTTCGACTTCGATGAAAGCGATTCCGGGTTCGATTCCCGGTGGCGGCTCACGTGCAGAATGACCTACGCTGTCGAGCCACTTTTAAAATTAATTCCGTAAAAAAGGAGTAAAGTAACTGATAATATTAGTTATTAATACAGAATAAGAGAGGTCTACAGTCACTTAATTTATTAACCGATACTATTTATAGAAAAAGAAATTTTATAAACAACTGTTTTTATCGCGGATTTCTATTTTTAACACCTACGTTTCATCAGGAAAACCCTAAAAATTTTTCCAAAGTTGATTTTTCAGAGTTCAAAGAATTTTTTAAATTTCGTTATCACTGTCAGTATCAACTTTCTAGCTTAAAAAATTAGGAGCCTAATTGCTGGGATCTTTCGAATGATCAACCTATCAGAGTACCATTGAAAAAGGACAGCGGGTGAAAAATGATCAAACATCAGTACCTGTACATTAATTTATCGCATGATTTCTATATTTAAAATTCCTCCTAAGAATATAATAGTAATAATGATAATAATAATGATGAAAATAACAATCATGTCTTTATTTAGACGAAACACACTCACTATTAACCATGTAAAGACAAACACAAACATGACAACACAGCAACGAGAGTATGTGAGACTACATACTCGAGCTTGATACCGGCAAGGAAACTTTCAAAGATAGACGCATCCGAGAAATCAACAAGTCTGCTGCAGCGGTGGACCAATCAGAACCGCGACCCATCCCGAAATAGGCGAGCGATTCGCTCCTCGCTTCCCCTTCATTTGTTTCGCTGTCGCGATCCTTTCGAACGCTTCCGAGGATTATATAAAACGATTATGGAAACCGCGTCGCTTAGGAAACAATACGTGAGCGGGGGAGAGAAGACAATAATTAGCGGCCGTGGAAACAATTAACGCCGATACGTAACAAAATGGAATCCGTGGAGAGGAAGGGAGGATGATGTGAGGAGGTTGCAAATTCGCCTATCGGATCGCAGCGTGGCTATGAATGGATCGGCCGTTGAGCGAAGGAATGCAACGCCTTCTGCTGAGGCCAAAGGAAGCGATGCGCATGCTAATGACGAGGAGATTTGTTCCAAGGCGAACCGCACCCTTCAGGATGGCCGACGCCTCGCCGAGTCTTCGGAAACGCATTTGGACACTAATGTTACTCATATCCGCTTCTTTAAACCCCGATACATATACATAACCCTGCGGGAGATTATATTAAACACGCCACAAGCCTTTTTCGTAGAACGTTAATTAGATGAATACATTTGTTTCACATTGCGAGATACAAATGTGGTGATCTTAAAATTCTTTGTTTTTTAACGGAAATCTGAGCAACAGTACAGAAGAACGAAAAAGTAGGATGCAAAGACGGGTCTTTGTTACGTGGAGACAGCAAAATTTCGATGTTATGAGATTCGATTCAAGTAAAAAAATTAGACGAGAAAAAAAGTTTCCATTTTCAAGAACCTTACTTCTGCCACAATAAATTAAGGGAATTTCATAAACAGTGTACTAAGGAATAATCAGTACAAAACTGCAATACTGGCCGATCTAGTTGGCTGATTGCTTTGGTTCGCTAGCCTTCCAACTGCAAGGTCCCAGGTTCGAGTCCCGTCTACTTGCATTTTTCCGGGCTAAAGCATGGGTGTTTGTGGTCGACGTTTATGTCAAAATTATTAAAATCGTTATCATTGGTTGTTCCTGTTTCCATTAAATAATATAGGTGTGGAGACGGTTCCGAACCAGTTCGGAACTATTGCGCAAGAACAGTTCGTATCTTTAGCGTTCGCGGAGGCAAGAAAAGTCATCTTGTGCAGGTGCAACAGTTCCGAACTGGCTCTAACGTGTCTCCGCACACACACGCAAAAATAATAGCAATAATGATGATCATAACAATGATGATGATAGTAATAGTAATAATAATAATAATAATAATAACAATGGTTATGATATCAATAATGATGATAATAATAATACGATATAATTATAATTTTCAAGCGTTAACTTTTTCTGCGTACATATTTCATGATGCTGAGTTAGCGAGTATCACAGCGACGTCAATGTTGTTATTTCAACGTTTTGCCGACAATGCTGCCGGTTTTATCAGGATTCAACAAACGAGTCTCCTAGGATGCAACAAACGATGAAGTCTGCAAAACGTCGAAATATCAGCACTGACGACGGAGCGATACCTGCAAACACAGCACCATAGCATAATGATAAACAAAAAGAATGAAACTACAACTGCGTTGCAAAGCAACGAAATGACCATTTTCATGGCCTTGAAGGGAGAAAGACTTTTCCAACCATTCTACACAGTCTTCCCACTCATGTAAGCAATCGAATTTCAATGGAATCATTCCAAATCAGGCGAAAAAGTTTCCCGTGAATATTTAATTTACCCCTAAATTTTGTTACGTTCTGCACCGTCGTACGGAGCGGTGGATCTCAACCTTTTCTGTTTCACGGCACACCTAATTTAGTGTCCAACGCACCGTGACACCCCATGTCTATCCCGGCCCTTCCTAAACTCGCAGACACTCCCTTCTCTAGGAACCGTGAACGACGCGTTTTCAAAGTCAAAAAGGAAGACCGTCGACGTCCAAAACAATAAATTCTACAGCTAATTGAACACTAGCTGAAGCGATTCGCGTGAATTCGCGGGGTTATTGTTAGCTGGGAGTCGCTAGCAAAGAGCCAATGGGAAGCGAGAACGACAATATAACTCATAACAATGAAAAGTAGCCCACTGTCAGTAACGTATTGTTGGAAAACGTGAGGATAGCATGGAGAGCTGAGGTCCGATTTAAAATAAACAGCAACTGGCAAATCCAACAACGTAAATTAGTGATAATTTTTATTGAGAGGGTATCAAATACCGAAAAGATAATGTCTCCCTCAGTACACTAATTTTAATAAAATTCGCCGCTTTATCAGAATAAGGCGCGACTAAGTTGAAACCGGTCTTGCATTACTAAAGGAGTACTTTTTAAATTAAGTAGCAAAGGTTATAGTATATGATTAAATGCTTTACCAAGTTGAGCCTAGACTGAGACTTAAGTGCCAAGTCCGAAATCAAAGATTTTTACATCGAGAAAATCGAAGTTAAAGACTTCGATATTTACGAAAAAGAATGCATATATAAACAAAGATATGACTAAACTTAAGATAGACAATTTTACTGACACTACAGCACTTGTAAGTCCAGAGATATTGTCACGAGATGATAAACTGCTCCTTCTGTCTATACAGTATTCACTCCGAAGGACGGTTGGGACCTCATCCCCTCTACCATTATCTACGATGAGCTAGGAGAAGGGAAATGAGGCTTAGTAGGCAAGATGGGGAGTGAGGTAGTTTTCCCTTGCTTTCCTGACTGAACCAAGTTGCTGTTAGCAGAATACGTCAACATTAATATTGCATAATGACTCTACGAGTAACGTTTTTTGTAGCATTGCATGAGAAACCTAAATCAATGATATTATTTAGCATAACTCATACCTAAACAGCTTTCATATCATCAAATCCACGAACAAAACTTAGACAAAAGTAAACGAAAGACACATTTTGCTCTATCTTGTACCAATAGAAAAATAAAACATTTAATTCACCAAGATACGGTAGCAAGACCAATGACTCCTCCAACAATGAAAATCCTAACAAAGGAAATTAAGAGCATTGTTGCGGAAAATTTACCCGTAAAATGGGGATTTTAGAGGCTGCAAAACAACGTCAAAGAGAGCAACTTCCTTCGTGAACATAATAATTCCAATTAATTCGTCTTTTCGGGAGGAATCTCAAGCATAACAATTCGGGTCAAATGCAGGCCATTCCATCCCGCTAGAGAAACAGTCCGCGGAGGCGCAAACAGAGGGCAATGCGCCTCCTTGCAGCGACGAAAGTTTTCTACCAATGTTTGCGTGTTCATCAAAGGCTGCGAGCGACAAATCCGAGCACGTCGACAGCGTCCGCATCCCCTCGATTGCTTTCGTACAAATGCGTGCACGTGGAGTATCGATTGGGAGCTCAAAAGATCCCCATTATGCACGATGCCCTCTTGTGACTTGGGGCCTCGCCCAAGCGAGTAATTGGCCGGATAAAAGGAAGGGAAAAAAGAGGGCTCCATCCCACGAGGTTACGCGTGATGGGTAGCGTGGAAGCGTCTTCAAACTTCTGCGCATGCGCAGAGGTCGAACGTTGTGGCGCGCGTTTCGAATCGTACCGAAGGTGCATCAACTAATACAGCGGTTTTGTACTTGGTTAACGACCTTAATCCGTTCCAAGATTGTCGCCGTTAACCAAAACCGTCAAATATGCAGATACAACTCATTAAAATTTCATCAAAATATGGTACATATAATTTATTCAATTATATTTGCAACAAAATTATCAAATGAATAGTCATAAATGAAGTTCTTACTGTCAATCTTCACCAGAAGACCAGGAGTCGTTAACCAAAGCTTGCGTCGTTACCCGAGACAATTTCTGATCGCAACCAAACGTTGTTAACCAAGTGCCTTAACTAAGGCCGAGATCAACCAAGGTAACACAATATCAATAAAAACAACTCATTAACAGCATCCGTGGAACATTACGACAAAAAAAGCAACCAACTGACCTAAACATGGAGGCCCTGACCGGGATTCGATTCCGGGACCTCAATGTAGAGAGGCTGGCACGCTAAATCCCACGGGGTCACCAAACTAATGCAGTTATCAACAATTTAACTTCATCTAAAAAATAAAAAATGCGTGCATCAAGAGCGATACACATCGCGGAGATTCGAACCACCAAAAATATACTAAAACATGCCCAATATGGGAGCGGTGACGCCGCTGTTCAACCAATCGAAATGGATCAATCAGCAGCCAATATCTACGTGTCCCGATTGATCCGAGTGGAAAACCAATGCAAACAGAAGGCCCTTCGATAAAAAGACTTAGATATTGGAAAAGACTAAAAATAGTTCGCGGTACACAAACAGGACTTGAGACTTAGGCGTTTACGACCTTCCGGACGGGTAAGACGTATCAGGTGACAACATCCTGAATTCTTCAACGTAAGGAGATGCATCTTGAAAGAACCGTGGCTCCCAAAGAATAGCCCCGCAATGGTATCACTACCGCCATGCTTGTAGCCCTTGTAATATTAATAGCAAAAACCAGAGAGTAAACAGTTGACGGAATAGAGGGATAATTATAGATACCCGATTGGTTACCCTGGCAACGATGATGAGAAGTTACTCATCATTACACGGAAATCAGATATCGCGAAAAATCCACCCATCTAGTTAGAGATGTAACAGGAGTGTCGAAGTTATTAAATTCTTTGGGCCGAATTAGCTCCAAGCGGACGTATTACACGGGCATAAAAGTCAACAAAAAATCCCAAAAAGGTTTTTGCAAAAACATGGCAACAATGAACAGAGATTCCAGGGAACTTTAAAAGCAATGTTACTATAGAAATAATATTACTCGGTGGGTGAGTCTCTATTAGAAAGAGATATCTTTCTAGGTTTAAGGAAAGATTTTTCTACACAAAGGGAATAAATATAAACGATACAGACTCAGGGCTAACCTTGTGGTAATTATTAATATGCTAGTTATATTTTAGTGTTAGCATCTTTGTAATTATAAATATGTTAGTAATATTTTAGTGTCAGCATCTTTGTAAATTTCATGTAACCAACAGCGTGGTATGAAGAAGTGTAGTTTCTTACAAAGTAATGTAGGTAATATAATTTACGTAATGTAATCTATGCTATGTAAATTATGTAATTTAATTTATGTAACGTAATTTATCCTATGTAATTTGTGAAACGTAATTTATGCTATGTAATTTATGTAATGCAATTCGCCAAAACTCATTTTAATACTCCGATTGTAATCAAAGAAAACGGGTGACAGTGTGTGTTTTTTTTATTTCTTCTTACATTTTCTTTAACTTGTAAACACTTATTATACACGTTTGTTTTTGGACACATTAGTAATTCAATTAAGAGTTTACTTCTGAACAGATGAATGTAATTGTAATGAAATAGATTATTATTATAATTATAATTTAGGTCCGCAAATTATGCATTTACATTTATCTGCATTAATTAACATATATTAATAACAAAATACATACTATTAAAAAATCATACATGATAATAAAATTCATCGGAAACCTACGTCACTTTTCTTGTTCATGCGGGATGTGTTCACCTGGGAGCAAGTAAGGGTGGATTTCCATCAAGATTAGATTCTTTCGTCGTTGGGGCTACAAAATTGATCGAAATTTGGGAGAAAATTAGCTTGATAGCCCTTATGGAATTGGTTCCGGAAGAGGTAAGGAGGAGATACGAGCTTTAGAAACAGCATTTTCTAGATAGTTTCTGATCGATGATAAAATCCACACGGTGTTGTAATTTTACAATTTCACAAACCTATTAACATTACCACTTGTTAAACGGAAAAACGATTATATCCGTTTTAATATTAGCTCGAATAGCCAACATCAAATAACGACGACAATAGACAACGAACCCTAGTCAGGAAAGACCCGCTTAGCCGGGACTTTTCTCCCTGCCACATGCCGAAAGAACTCTTGCAGGGTATTTATGTAGATGTAGAAGGCTAGCATGCACTGTTGCTAGCATACACAACTATTCCACTTCTGAGGATGGCGATCTATCCATCACAAACTTTAACTTTTAACTTGATAACCTCAGTAGTATTTGGTTCTATAGGATTAAAACCGCTTTCAAAACAATAAACCTAAACCTTTTTCGCTAGTTTATTAACTTGAGAAATAGTAAAATTACATACACGAGTGTTTTATCTAAGACTACGATAACTTCAACCTGAGGTACGATTACGTAACTTTAGTAACCAGCGATATCTCCTAAAAGAGGTGCGATTATGCGGATTTGTATTTAGGGATATCTCCGAAAGTTGCGGTTAGCGAATGGCGTATCCGACATGTGTACATGGCGGACACATGTAAATGCATGTAAACATGGTGGATTCGTCGCGGACTTCGGAGATATCACTAGATTCGATTATGCAAATCGCACCTCAGATCGCACCACTGATGATTACGTGGTAAAAAATTCCGATAGAAGGCAACGTACAATTAAAAAAATGCGACAAGACAAGACGTACGCTCACGGCGCGGTTCTTGGTACGATCCACGCACTTATTAGACGGTCCAGCGGTCGGATGAGGGATTGGAAAACACGATAATGAGACAGGAAGACGCCCGTAAACAGCACTTTCGCGGCGATCGCGAAGTGTTCGCAGCCATACGGCGAAGAACAGCCGGCGAGAAAGGTTGAGCGGAAGTCGCCATTCATTCGTAACAAAATAAAAACTCAATTCCGCTCTTCAAATGTCCGGAGCGAAACAAAACGTCTAATCAATCAGAAGTGGAAAGACTGGCGTAAGACTCACGCGATTCAGAAAGTAGGAAACGGACCCGTTCTAAAGTCACTGGAGGAATAAAAAAAAGGAAACTGAGTAAGTAGACCCGGAGGGCAATGCGGCTTAATATGTTTAACAGGCCGATGCAGAGATAGGCCCAGAATTGGGGGTCTTAAGGGCACGGCCCCACCCTTCGACGCTACCGATCCCTTCCGGTGGTCGTGGGGAGGGCTCGAATTCGGACGGAGATTCTTCCGATCGGCTGATTGGGCGATAAATTACCAGGATGTCGGAGGGGGGAGAGCGAGGCAGCCTTCGCAGATCCAAGACAAGCATCGCCATTACGGGCAGCATGAGACACACGGACGGCCCTTCAGTTTAGATGCGCTGCCAACACAAGACCAAAAAGCCTCGGGCGGGTTTCAAAAGCGGATTCCTGAAAGATTTTCCAGAGATCCGTTACGAGAAGGACGCGAAGAAAACATTCGAGGTTCAATTTTACTGATTTTGGCGGTAGTTCGAAATAATTATACCCGAAACAACAATTCGAACGATTAACCGATAAATATATAGTAACAATCAATTGATTGTTACTATATATTTATTATCATTGTCGAACCACCGCAACAATACAAACAGTAACGACGGCTTACGAAGTTCAATTTTGCCGATGTGGTGGTATTTCGAAACAATCCCAATCCCAGTTGTTATTACATATTTATTAACACACGTCATTGTCGAACCTTCGCATCAATAAAATTAAAACAGTAATGAAGGCCAAAAACCTCTCAATGCTCAATTTTGCCGATGTGACTGTAATTCGAAACAAATAACGCAATCCCAATTGTTATAGGGCGAAATAGACTCGAGGACAAGTCGTTTTAGGCACTCTTTTTTCCGCGAACGATACGATAATAATAAATTAAAGAAGTAATTCTACTCTTGATGTGTACACCCCCTGCCACACGCCGGAAGGTGGCTTGCAGGGTACTTATGTAGATGTTATTATATATTTAATATGACGCGCAATATTCGAACCTTCGCAACAGCACACGTGAAAACGCCGAGGAGCTAACGAAAGGCGACAATGATGTAAACGGCTATAAATGCGTTAGCGAAACGGCGATATCTCGAATTAGCAATTTTCGAAAGCAAATCTTCTCCAGACACACGAAATGCGGAAAAACATGGGTATTTACCTACCGATGCACGATCAGGTTCATACACGGAAAAACGTTTAAAGAAAAAATGTAAACGCGAAAATTCGCCACCAGAACCTTTTCCGGGAGCTTTACGAACGCTTTACCTGTTGCAGGAAGACTTGATTGCGCTATACAAGCAGAAACGTGTAAATTTTCCAGATAAAGGCCTCTTTCACCACTGATATTCACACATCTTGATTTACAGTTTCGGTGTGTTACATTTCACACTCCCCGGAATACGGAACTTGATGGATAGAGGATTCTCTGAATCTACTAAGAGTGCAGTAGAAGGGAGTTAACTCATTGTACTATGGAGAATGTAATGAAATCTAATGGTTAATTGGGAAATATACGCCCAATATTGTAATGTATACTTAAAATGGACTTTAATGTTCACTTTGGGGCACGAAATGATGTTTTCTTTAGAGTTTAAGTGAAGGAGATAGTTAATGTCAATAGTACTCATCATTTACATAGGATATCAACAATAATCTTCACTAACATTAGTAAAAATCCATTTTAAGAAAACATTAGAATACCGGGCCCTTAATACGAAATCAATTCCACCTAACTTGAATCGAATGTAAACAGCATCAATAAATATTATTATTATTAACTTTACAAAGAAGTTTATCATCACGTTTTGAGGAAATGCTCTGGAATGATTTGCCTTGGAAAATGAGATACATAATAGAATAGATCACAGTGATTCATCGAAGAGAATACGGATTATCTCACGTGAAATGCTAAGTATCGTCAGGAAAGCAGAGGTGATTCTTGCACGTGAAACATTCAGCAATAACCCGCGAATTCTGATGATTCAAAAATGACTGGATCCCGATCAGCCATCGTCACCATTACGTAACAGCCATTATCCAAACATTTGCCAGCGATAAGAGATATAATTCCCCGGGTTTTGATGACATTTTTATCGCTACGTATTGCCCAACGCTCATAAAAACAAACATTACAGAACATCTCTAAAAGGCGCCGAGGACTAATGGCAAACTGCGGCGATTGATGTGCAAGGATTGATTCTCACAAGAAATAACTTACGTGTTCTACCTTTTGGTAGGTCCATGTGCCCTAATATTCCATATTCAATGCCCTTCCCTTCGTTACCTGGTAACTTACCCCACTCTTTATGCCATCTGACATATTTTACCTCTCCCTTTTCCCTTGCATTCTACCCTTAATTATATCTCACGACAGATAGAGAAAGTAAAACGTCTGAGAGACAAAAAAAAGTCATCAAGC
Source organism: Ladona fulva (assembly GCA_000376725.2). Classification (NCBI taxonomy): domain Eukaryota; kingdom Metazoa; phylum Arthropoda; class Insecta; order Odonata; family Libellulidae; genus Ladona; species Ladona fulva. The sequence continues at coordinate 10,976 of KZ309207.1, read as the reverse complement.
GATAAGCTACACCAATTAAACGTAAACCCAACTGTATGATAGAGGGAATGTCTTCTGGTACAGCGAGGGATACATCCGAGGAACCTTTCGGAAGATGAAACATCAAAAAAATCCCGAGATCGTACTTCAGTAGGGGGATTCCTTCAAAAGGGGATTTGGGCTATCTGATCCGAGATGAAAACCTTCGTCTCGAAGCAATCTTGCGATAGTAAGTTCGAAAGCGAAACGGGCGTATCGGTTGGGTATCAAAGCGAAGTCCTCGGAACGAACCGATAAGGCAAGATGGAGCCGTCTCGCTATCTGGAAGTCCGTCGGCGCAAGTCGAACGGACGGATAAAGGCCATTAATCGCGGCTAACCAACGTACGCGAGCGTGCGTTACGCTGGGGAGTATCTAGATCTCGAAACAACTCGAAAACTTGGCGGTTAAAAGGGTCTTGCACAACAAAAGCGGTTTGCCGTATATTCAGGGCTATTGTTGTAGGAGAGCGTGCAATGAACGCACGCTTGAATAAGACATAAAGCACATAAAATCGGCGGTAGTCTTTCGTGTAATTGGGTCGGTCCAGGGGACTCGTAAAAGGTCCATCAAAAGACCCCTCCCTAAGCACCAACCGATATCAGTCTCTCTGAATTAACCCAAGAGTCAAATGGGACTTAATGAGTATAGGTTCATACCAATGAACCTTTCACATACAATTGAATTCGGTTGCTATTTGTCCCTCGAAATAAAACGGGAGTAATTGACGACCTGATAAACCTATTATTAGCACACTAAATGGAGTCATATTATTAAGAATATAAGGAATCCATCGTCAAGAATTTCAATCGATCGATAATTAAAGAATGTAATAAGATTACTTATCTTTTGGTACAGGATAGAGAAAAATGTATCTTTACAATTCTTTTGTCTCGGTTTTGTTCATGACTGAAATGATATTAAAGGTACTGATAAACTTATTGTCCGAAAAGTATTCAGCCCGAAGGCCGGTTAGGACCTCATTCCCCCTACAATAAGCTAAAAGGGGTTGGAGAGGGAAATGAGGCTTATTAATTAAGATGAGGAGTGAGGTAGTTCGCCCCTGTATGCTCACTGATCCAGAATGCTACAAGCAGAATAGGCCCACATTAATGAAGCATGACTCAACAAGTAACACTTTTCGTAACATTGCATAAAGGGAAACCTTAACTAATGCCATTATTCAGCGTAACTCATACCTCAGTAGCTTTCATATCATCGCAGCCATAAACAAGAAAGAAGAAATTAAATAAAAGATACGTTACCCTCTATCCCGTGGCAAAATACAATTGATAAATCTTTCATTAACAACTAATAATACAAAAATAAAAACACAGACGAGACCTAAACGTTTGAAAAACAAATGAAGATAGTAAAGTCAATCCAACTTCCCCATTTTGGGGAATTGATAATAAACAGTCGAATGTTTAACTAGAGCCCGCCAATTTCACCAACAGTTGCGAGTGAACACCCACTTCACCAACACATATTAATCCATATAGATTTCGCACCCATCTAACCTCTCAGCGACACGCCGGTAATTGTTTGGGATTAATGGCGCGCTTACACGGACCGTAAAAGCCATGACAACCGTTGAATTATGGCGCGAGTAACGCAACCGCGCGCGGGAAATGAAAAATCGGCGCTAAGGGAAGGGGCACGCGACTTCTCGCAGTAAAAATCGATCGAAATGGGCTAATTATGAAGCTATGGACGTTCCTCTTTCGCTAGCTTTCCAAGTCGAGCCCACTAATCGCTTACGTGTTTTCTTCTGGCACTGTTAACACTTCTGCGGAGGCGAGAGCGTTAAAACGGGAGGAAAACTGTTCCTTTTTTCCATCGCGAACCCACTTTGCTGGAGGACGCTAATGAGCAGGGCCGTCTTCGCCGTCGGACTCGAGGCAGCAACGTAATGTGTAATCATGGCGACCACAGAGAGCGGTCTTAGAAACCAGTCGGGGATAAAATTAGATCTGCCCACGAGGACCTCGGTAATGATGGTTCGAGTGCCACGCCTACTTTTACGCCGCGATCTTGAGGACCAGCTCACACAGCGTGAACTATAGATTGCTGGTTTAGGGGGAAGTAGAAAAGGACCCGCCCTAGGGTTTAAGAGGTGTGGATTTCGTCGAATGGGGCCCTCGAACCCCCTTGATTCTATAGAAACGGGACGCTATTATCATATATTTTCCATATTATACAGAGAGGGCGTTTATGAAACTTTTGAATTGTGTCTTGGCACGGCCCCACTCGATCCATCGACTCGATAACATGTTTACGTGAAAATTCTATTTTCCGAGCGAAAATACTTGGATTTTCGTTGGAGAGCTTCACGAATTGCCTATGATAATGAGCTACCGCGTGAGAGGCATTCTAGACTACTACTGTGTCGTATTTATTGAATCCACCAGCAGTGGAGCTGCCAGTTTAAATCACAGCCGCTCGCGTACATCGAGAATTTCCTTAGAATGCATAGGGAATGCAGTGTGAATTAGGTCTGACATAATGAGAGTACTTCCATAAGAACGTAACAACAACTTTAACTTTGAAGAAACCGGAGGAAGCTGATGGAAATGCTACGTTTTAGTGGTAGTAGTATTGTTGAAAGTGCTTCAAATGTACCCCCACCGGGAATCGAACCCGGGACCACTTTCACTGAAGTCGAACGCGTTGTCCACTTGACTTTCCGGGAGTCCAATGCTACATTTTATCATTGGATATCAGCCAAAGGAGAATATTGAATCTTCTTCCAAGAAAAAACGAAACGGAGATGATATCTGGTAAGAGGTATTACTGATAAGAGAGCAAACTTATCGAAATGATAGAGGATGAAGGTGAACTGAACAAGACATCACCTGAAATGACAATTCGCGATTAAAGATCACAGAAAAATCCCTAGTTAATGAAAGATAGTGAATAAAAATCGAAGAGCTTAATGAAAATAAATTTCCTCGGGTGTCAGAGATCGCATGATAAGAGCATGATGCGGATCTTAATTTAAAACAGAAGAATCATGACGCTATCTAAAAGTGTTACTTATTTTCAAAGTCTGATGGTAATAAGTTACGCGCTTTTACAATGACTCAATGCACCGTAATAGAAAGTTAGCTATGCTGCTGATTTCTGATTTGTCTACTTTTACTCATAATAGTTAAAAACTTGCTGCGGTACGATTGAAAGCAAGCGTTACGCAAAGGCTCTCAGACGCAGGTTGTGGATCCTTGAAAGAGAGGAGATAAGGCTGCGATTACTTGATAAATTCAGGGAAAGTACACTTAAAATAATAGGTATTTTGCGACCCCCTTCTGCTACTTCGGCCGATCCGACAATTAGCGTAAAATAAGAGAAACAGAGGCGAGGATGAGTCGTTTTAGGGACTCATTCTTTCCGCGAATGATGCGTGAGAACAATTAAGCTGACGAGGTAACCCGAACGCTTGGTGTTTGCACCCACTGCCACACGCCGAAAGGCGGCTTGCGGGGTTTATGTAGATGTAGAACATAGCATAAATTGCGGTCACAAATATCCGGGAGCTTATACCGAAAGTTATCGATTTTATTTAGACAAATATTCTAACGAAAGTATCGTTAAAATATTTTCTTCTTTCATCAACAGAAACTATATAATTAACACAGGAACCCCTGATACACGTGTTTTACCCCATTAATACACCAGAGTGTATAAAAATAAAATGTTAACTCCGGCAAGAACAGCCAGTAATCCCAACTGACGGCACAAGAAAACAACGGCAGATCTCCGTCGACATTATCAACGTACGTGAAACGCTCCAAATCTTTGTTTACACAATGGCTCTGAGAGAGAATCGCTCGAAGAACTCAGCAATCTCAGCTCGAAGAACTCGTGACAATTCCACACGATATAAGAGAATAGGGACACAATGGGACGGAGATCACGAGACTTGGAGGGCTTCGTTTGTGCAGAGGCCATATTATCGGCCCTCCGCTATGCACATACAAAAGGCATCGACCTGAGAAAGAGATGCCGAACGGCGGCTGAAAGAACCCGTTGGAACACTCACTAAAGCACACTTCCTCGTTCCGAACTTGCTCAGCGCATTTTCTCGTACTTCGCTGAGTTATTAGTTCGAGAATGTTTATGAAGTTTCGAGAATAAGAGTTCAAAAGACGAAGGAAACTTTCAGACCCGAAAGGAAGCGGTTTGTTTTACGGACTTAATTTCACGGCAAAGTTCGTGATAAACGATTCGATGATATCCGAAGCAAACAAATTGGAGAACGCACGGCCTAGAGAGTACCCCTACGGTTCTAGCCCGTGAGATAACACGGCGAGATATGCTTGCGAACCCGGAAACCAGCCAATCAATTCGTCCGCGGACCAATAAAACTAAACGTGCCTGAGTTTCTGAAATTTGAGCCTTTCTTCCTTCTCACGCCTACTTCATTAGTTATGACGCGGTTTGTGAAACTCACAGGAGCAACACGACGACCAAAAGTAAACAATTTGCAATTGACGTTTCGTTGACAGTGGATTATTGGATATATTTTTAAATGATTCTCGGGTATTGTTGGGAATTTTGTATTGTTACGAAATTCATTATTGTCAGGAAACTTATTATTGTTAGGTAACTTAGTGTTGTTAGGGGCAAAGTAGTGCTTGACAGCGAAGTTGTTAATTCAAACAGAAAACTGTACCTCAGTTATCAACACCGGCCGAGCCTGCTAACGCTCCAACACCAACCTATTTGGGTTCGAGTCCCGGATAGTCGGATTTATTCAGTTACTTATACATTATTTATTCAGTGGTTAGAATACCTGCCCGGAAAGTGGGAGACCTGGGTTCGAGTCCTAGTCAAATCGCTATTTTTCACACCTGTTATTCCATGTAGCCGATACTATGCGTCCTCCCTGTTACATAGGCCGTTCTGATACTGCGAGAAAAATCAGAGAAATGGATGCCATAAGTAGTCGTTTCAAGAATTAATTTTTTTCCGCGAACGATGCGCGAAAGTAAATCGATTATGGTTGAAGAGTCATGGTGCATGTACCCCCTGCCACACGCCCAAAGGCGGCTAGCAGGGTACATATTTAGACTTTATTTCGTAATGTGCGAAAATACACGCTTTCTCGATACTCCTTGCATGGACAATGGGGAAGAAATGATAAAATGATTCCTGGATTGAAATTCTGAGAGTCACCAAAGGGAGGTCAATTTTTTTGATACTAATAAATCTTCGCAAATCCAAAACGCAACCGCCGGATGGAAAAGGCTTCATCGCGGCGGTCTGCAAATACTCAATACCTCATTCCTGAATTTTCCTCTTAAGGTTTGCCCACACAAAGCTCGACCTGGTACCCATCTCCTTATGGAGAGCACCTCTCAAAAAGTACCTAATCAGTACCTGGAGTTCGAACCCTGGATTCCCTCAAATGGAAGCGCCCTACTTCCAACTATGCTCGCATCTTACTCTATAAACGGAGAGAAGTGAATAGTTTCCTCTCTATTCCGCCGACTTTGTCTCTTCCGACGGCATTCCTATTGCAATTGCAATGCTGCAGTTTTTTTGCAACTGCGGAAGCTCGTACTTGGCTTTCCGAGATTAGAGATACTTTCTGTGAATAAGCACAATTAAAACTATACTCAACGTTGATAATATCCTCCGTTTGCAATTGGCTTCTACTTCTTGCCAAATCCCAAGTCCAACTTGTGATGACATTGTTCCTAGCTGCTTTATATGAATCTCGAAGATCTGTTTTAGGAATTGGTCTAATATCAATGCATTCATTCAAATAATTCAATTAAAAACTCCAAACTTACTTTACTACTTACTACAACAACATTTGTTGTATAAATCGGAAATTCCAAATTCTACTCGACAAAACACAGGTAGAAGGTATGCAGATATTTACATCGCATTGTCTTTTACGGGGAATTCCGACTTAATCGGGAGGTCTAACCAGGCAGCTATTTTTAATGTCTACGTGATAACATTTGTATACCTCAGTACCAGAGGATGATAACGCTACTTTATAAAGATAAAACACAATATAAGAAATAACACAAGATATGACTGCAATATTCTGCAAATGTTTTTTCGCCAAGAATTTGCAATCATCAGAAAATGAAATTTTGTAAAAGAGTTTCTTGATTCGTGGGCACAATAATGGAACTTTTACTCCATACAGTAAATTACCATATCCTCTATCAAAGCCCCAACAATACCCTGAATTAAACTAAAACAAATCTATGTGGAATGCAAAAGTATTTCTTGCCTTACCTAATGGGTGTTTGTATCCTTTAGTTCAGCATCTCTGAAGGAGCTTCCAAAGAAAATTAACAAGTTCCTAAATTGCTAACGTACAAACTTGGCTTCCACAAGGCTAAAATACTTAATACTTCAAATAAACAAAGATTGACAATACAAAAAATGAAGGGCAAAGACAAAATTTTTCATTCATTAAACATTCTAATACGTCAACATCTTCATAAATACCGTAAAAGCCGCCTTTCGGCGTGTGGCAGGGGGTGTAAACACCAAGCGTTCGAGTTACCTCTTTAGCTTATTGTTACCGCGTATCGTTCGCGGAAAGAATGAGTCCCTAAAACGACTCGTACCCGCATCTATTTCTCTCATTTTATATACANTTGGCACGGCCCCACTCGATCCATCGACTCGATAACATGTTTACGTGAAAATTCTATTTTCCGAGCGAAAATACTTGGATTTTCGTTGGAGAGCTTCAGGCATCAATAAATATTATTATTATTAACTTTACAAAGAAGTTTATCATCACGTTTTGAGGAAATGCTCTGGAATGATTTGCCTTGGAAAATGAGATACATAATAGAATAGATCACAGTGATTCATCGAAGAGAATACGGATTATCTCACGTGAAATGCTAAGTATCGTCAGGAAAGCAGAGGTGATTCTTGCACGTGAAACATTCAGCAATAACCCGCGAGTTCTGATGATTCAAAAATGACTGGATCCCGATCAGCCATCGTCACCATTACGTAACAGCCATTATCCAAACATTTGCCAACGATAAGAGATATAATTCCGCGGGTTTTGATGACATTTTTATCGCTACGTATTGCCCAACGCTCATAAAAACAAACATTACAGAACATCTCTAAAAGGCGCCGAGGACTAATGGCAAACTGCGGCGATTGATGTGCAAGGATTGATTCTCACAAGAAATAACTTACGTGTTCTACCTTTTGGTAGGTCCATGTGCCCTAATATTCCATATTCAATGCCCTTCCCTTCGTTACCTGGTAACTTACCCCACTCTTTATGCCATCTATAACATCTTTTACCTCTGCCTTCCCCTCTTGTCTTTTCCCTTGCATCCTAACCTTAATTAAATCTCACGACAGATAGAGAAAGTAAAACGTCTGAGAGATAAAAAAAAGTCATTAAGCGATAAGCTACACCAATTAAACGTAAACTCAACTGCACGATAGACGGAATGTCTTCTGGTACAGCGAGGGATACATACGAGGAACCTTTCGGAAGATGAAACATCAAAAAAATCCCGAGATCGTACTTCAGTAGGGGGATTCCTTCAAAAGGGGATTTGGGCTATCTGATCCGAGATGAAAACCTTCGTCTCGAAGCAATCTTGCGATAGTAAGTTCGAAAGCGAAACGGGCGTATCGGTTGGGTATCAAAGCGAAGTCCTCGGAACGAACCGATAAGGCAAGATGGAGCCGTCTCGCTATCTGGAAGTCCGTCGGCGCAAGTCGAACGGACGGATAAAGGCCATTAATCGCGGCTAACCAACGTACGCGAGCGTGCGTTACGCTGGGGAGTATCTAGATCTCGAAACAACTCGAAAACTTGGCGGTTAAAAGGGTCTTGCACAACAAAAGCGGTTTGCCGTATATTCAGGGCTATTGTTGTAGGAGAGCGTGCAATGAACGCACGCTTGAATAAGACATAAAGCACATAAAATCGGCGGTAGTCTTTCGTGTAATTGGGTCGGTCCAGGGGACTCGTAAAAGGTCCATCAAAAGACCCCTCCCTAAGCACCAACCGATATCAGTCTCTCTGAATTAACCCAAGAGTCAAATGGGACTTAATGAGTATAGGTTCATACCAATGAACCTTTCACATACAATTGAATTCGGTTGCTATTTGTCCCTCGAAATAAAACGGGAGTAATTGACGACCTGATAAACCTATTATTAGCACACTAAATGGAGTCATATTATTAAGAATATAAGGAATCCATCGTCAAGAATTTCAATCGATCGATAATTAAAGAATGTAATAAGATTACTTATCTTTTGGTACAGGATAGAGAAAAATGTATCTTTACCATACTTTTGTCTCGGTTTTGTTCATGACTGAAATGATATTAAAGGTACTGATAAACTTATTGTCCGTAAAGTATTCAGCCCGAAGGCCGGTTAGGACCTCATCCCCCCTACAATAAGCTAAAAGGGGTTGGAGAGGGAAATGAGGCTTATTAGTTAAGATGAGGAGTGAGGTAGTTCGCCCCTGTATGCTCACTGATCCAGAATGCTACAAGCAGAATAGGCCCACATTAATGAAGCATGACTCAACAAGTTACACTTTTCCTAACATTGCATAAAGGGAAATCTTAAACTAATGCCATTATTCAGCGTAACCCACACCTCAGTAGCTTTCATATCATCGCAGCCATAAACAAGAAAGAAGAAATTAAATAAAAGATACGTTACCCTCTATCCCGTGGCAAAATACAATTGATAAATCTTTCATTAACAACTAATAATACAAAAATAAAAACACAGACGAGACCTAAACGTTTGAAAAACAAATGAAGATAGTAAAGTCAATCCAACTTCCCCATTTTGGGGAATTGATAATAAACAGTCGAATGTTTAACTGGAGCCCGCCAATTTCACCAACAGTTGCGAGTGAACACCCACTTCACCAACACATATTAATCCATATAGATTTCGCACCCATCTAACCTCTCAGCGACACGCCGGTAATTGTTTGGGATTAATGGCGCGCTTACACGGACCGTAAAAGCCATGACAACCGTTGAATTATGGCGCGAGTAACGCAACCGCGCGCGGGAAATGAAAAATCGGCGCTAAGGGAAGGGGCACGCGACTTCTCGCAGTAAAAATCGATCGAAATGGGCTAATTATGAAGCTATGGACGTTCCTCTTTCGCTAGCTTTCCAAGTCGAGCCCACTAATCGCTTACGTGTTTTCTTCTGGCACTGTTAACACTTCTGCGGAGGCGAGAGCGTTAAAACGGGAGGAAAACTGTTCCTTTTTTCCATCGCGAACCCACTTTGCTGGAGGACGCTAATGAGCAGGGCCGTCTTCGCCGTCGGACTCGAGGCAGCAACGTAATGTGTAATCATGGCGACCACAGAGAGCGGTCTTAGAAACCAGTCGGGGATAAAATTAGATCTGCCCACGAGGACCTCGGTAATGATGGTTCGAGTGCCACGCCTACTTTTACGCCGCGATCTTGAGGACCAGCTCACACAGCGTGAACTATAGATTGCTGGTTTAGGGGGAAGTAGAAAAGGACCCGCCCTAGGGTTTAAGAGGTGTGGATTTCGTCGAATGGGGCCCTCGAACCCCCTTGATTCTATAGAAACGGGACGCTATTATCATATATTTTCCATATTATACAGAGAGGGCGTTTATGAAACTTTTGAATTGTGTCTTGGCACGGCCCCACTCGATCCATCGACTCGATAACATGTTTACGTGAAAATTCTATTTTCCGAGCGAAAATACTTGGATTTTCGTTGGAGAGCTTCANAAAAAAGGGGATATTTTACGCTGTCCAAGTCAATTAAATGAAAATTTGCCGAAACCTCATCACCATTGTGCATTAATTTTATATTTTGTTTCCAATTTAATATAATATGCATCGCAGAGGTTTTGTTTTCGAGAAATTAGAAACGATAAAAATTAATCAACGATTAACAAATTAGTCTGTTCGGAAAGTGTTTCACAAAAAAGGGGATATTTTACGCTGTCCGAGTCAATTAAATGAAAATTTGCCGAAACCTCATCACCATTGTGCATTAATTTTATATTTTGTTTCCAATTTAATATAATATGCATCGCAGAGGTTTTGTTTTCGAGAAATTAGAAACGATAAAAATTAACTCAATCCAGTCGAATGAAATCAATACTGTTTTAAATAATTTAACAATGAATGCCATTATTGATAAACGTAACAATCAGGAGAATTGTTTTATTACAACAATGTAACAATCAGAAGTTGCATCAGACTGAAAACATAACAACCGGAAGAATTGTATGCGCCTGCAACATTAACAATTGCAAAACTGTTATGTTGAAACAGTTAACATAGGAAAACCTTGGTCGCCAATAACAACCACTTCCTCAATTTACCATATATAGTGTTTAACTTTGATACTTAAGAGCCCAGGTAAAAGTAACTATCGAAAGTTAAGAAAGACGGGAATTGGAAACTCCCGAGCTGCGTGTGGCAGGGGGTGGCAATAGGATAATCCGCTCGAACTTAATCACCTCAACAGAAAAATTGCTCAAATTACAAGAAATTTCCCCGTTAAAAACTCAGTAAATCTTCCATGAACGTAGCAAATTCTCAAGATTCTAATATTTTCCGTCACGAAAAGGAAGCATTTCTACATCTACATAAGTACCCTGCAAGCCGCCTTCCGGCGTGTGGCAGGGGGTGTACTATTTAACTATCTAGAGTGAATAATTATAGGAAATATACTAAAATTGTCACGTATAAAACGAACATCAAGCAATGAACCATAGGTAGGCTTTTAGGAAGTTCTCCGAGTAATTGAATGTCTTCCTTTAAGATACATTACTATCGAATGCGTTAATATATCACAGCAAACTTGACTCCATAAACCTTCAGTTGATCATATCTTCCCCACCACTCAAATCTTTGTTTTATGAATATCTTTATCTAGCTGTATCAATTAGTTTTCATTTATCAACTAAAATGCCTATTA